>JABUQX010104306.1:0-15000 GCA_015478945.1 Trachelipus rathkii | reverse complement strand
GACCCCCTGGGAGTGAGGTTGGTGCAGTCACGAAATTAACTTGTTTTGGTACATGGTCTTTCTATATTAATATTAAATTATTCTACTAAAGTCACTTTGTTGAACACCACCTTTTCTTCCACTCAACCCGAAACTCAGGGTGTCTAAGTACTTCGATAGCAAAGGCGAATGTTGTTGATTTTTCGCGAATGTGTCCAAAGAAATTACTTGTTAACGTGTCTCTAATTTAGAGATTCTGAATTGTCTACCTTTTGTCATAGTCTCTCTTGACTCTCTAACCAAACTCATCACATTAAATTATTTGTCTCTCTGACACCTAAAGTTGAAAAAATTATCTCGTCTCTTTCTTTGAAATCATCATTCTGGGTAATTTCAATGTTCGCCACCGCAAAGATGATATATATATATATATATATATATATATGTATATATATAATATATAACTATATATATATATATATAACTACTCTCCTATACACTTATAATATATATATATATATATATATATATATATATATATACTCTATATATATATACTCTTTCTTTCTCACTAAATATCTCTTTCTCTAGGCCCTGTTTTACTATAGGAATCGGTAATTTTTATTTTTGTTTTTTGTTTTGTTTTTACAAAATTGTCAGGAAATAATATATTTATTAACTTTCAGTGGGAAAACATTGATTTTAAAGAAGATAAATATTAAATTATATGTAAAGAATCACGATAAAAAAAAAGTTTAAAAAAATGATCCTGAAAAAAATTATCAAGCCCCATAATTTCATATCTATAACATATTTACTGCCAGACGCCTTTTTTTTTTAAATATTTTTATAGGCTTAGATGGGCTTATGATGTTGAAGCAATATTTTATTATTTTTTTTATCAATTACGTGTCGAAATATACGGGGAGGCCACCCCCGTAGAAAACTATTCGTATGCCATGTATTCATTGGATTAAGTAAGGATAGAACACCCAAATATAAAGGTTGCCAGAATTCTAATATTTTTTAGAATTTTTTGCCATACTCTCTTTTTATTGGTGAGCTTTCAATAACAATTAATCCCGTGGAGCTGCTTGTCATAATTTTTATGTTTAAATATTATTATTAAAAAATTTATTATTATTTATAATTTTATTTTTGTGCAATTTTAAAACTAGTTTAAAACTTGGAATTCGTAATTATTTTCAAAAAATTATTATAAATATCTCGACCAATATGATTATCTATTATTATTATTATTATTATTATTATTATTATTATTATTATTATTATATTATTATTATTATTATTATTATTATTATTATTATTAACAATTTATTTTCAATATAAGATATAAATATATAAAATAAAAAAAATCTAAATAAAAAATAATGAAATGTTTTCATGGCTGAAATTACGAAAATCGACCAATATGCAAAGATAGAACGTCACAACATGACCAGCCAGGAGGATTCTGGCAACCTGATTTGGTGTGCTTTATGCACCTCACCAGACCATTCATTTACTACTAAAATTAATATAAATGTTATTTCCCTAACTATGTAGAAAAATAAATTCAAAACACACATAAATAACTGATTCCTATAGCACAACAGATCATATATATATATATATATATATATATATATATATATATATATATATATGTATATACTATATATATATATATATATATATATATATATATACTCTATATATATATATATAACTCATATATATACTATATATCTTTCACTTTCTTTATATATATATATATATGCTGCATATATATTTTTGTCGTACATACACGAACTGCGATGTACGCATGTATAGCATATGGCTCTCTTTGGTCGTTCATTTTGGTGCACTAGCAAAGTATGGTACCTCCTGTACGTTAACTTAGAATTGGTGGTAACTAAAGCTGCAGAGAATGTAGCCATTCACAGGCAAATGAGAAACATTAGGTGAGCTTTCAGTACGTACTTTGATTAAAAATGAGTTCTAATACAAACGTTTAGTTTTTATTATTATTTAAGTAGTATTTACTGAAGGTGTGTTCAAAAATATTTATCACTTTTCGTGTGCTATTACAGTCTTATTATATTATAATTAAATCACTTTATTTTGATCAATCATTATTATTATTATTGTTATTATTATTATTATTATTGATATTATTATTATTATTATTATTATTATTATTATTATTATTATTATATTATTATTATTATTATTATTCTTATTCGTATTATTATTATTATTATTAGTATTATTATTATTATTTGCGAGGTTCCACAACGATTTTTTGGGATCCTTGTGACGGTCGGTAGCTATTCACCACCTGCAGTCGAAGTCGAGCGACTTCCGCTTAGCGGGTTGTTCTCTCGCCAGTTCAGCGTGGTTCCGAACATCAGAGTCTATAGCGTAGTTTCAGTCGTCGGTGTAATCAGGGGTCACGTCTCGACCTGAGAGAGATCCTTTACGCCTACCAGTTAAAAGTCGAAATAACTTTCACCGGCTTTCAGTTCCTTCGCCTCCAAGATAATCTGCATAGAAGAAGAAAGAAGAAGAAGAAGAAGAAGAAGAAGAAGAAGAAGAAGAAGAAGAAGAAGAAGGAAGAAGAAAGAAAGGAAAAAGAAAAAAAGAAAAAAAAAGAAAGAAAGAGAAGAAGATTTAATTTTTATTATTTCCCTTATAATTGGACCTCAAATCGGTTTCCTCTCTATAAGCTTTGAACATCAGTTAATTGTATGAATAAGTAACGACATTTTAAAAAATATTTATTTATCTATTTGAATGAATTTCTTATCTACAAAAAATGTCTTAACAGAAAATATCAAGGTAATAAAAAACTCAATATATATATAATAGCCATATGTATAATATAATATATAATATGTAATAATAATATATATATGTATATATGTAATAATAATAACCAATAATATATATATAATAACTATAATATGTATAACAATAATATATGTATGTGTAATAACAATAATATAATATATATATATATATATAACAATAATATATATATATAATAATAATAATATAATATATATATAACTCTAATAATAATAATATAATAATATATATATATATATATATATATATATAACTAATAATAATATAATATATATATATATATATATTTATATATATATATATATATATATACTAATAATAATAACTCTCCTTGCTAACTGCTGCTGCTGCTGCTGCTGCTGCTGTAGCAACAACCAGCCAGCAACCTTGCTGCTGCTATATGCCTGCCTATATATACTGCTATATTTCTTTCTTTCTTTCTTTCTTCACCTTCCTCTTTACCCCAGGGGGTTAGGTGCTGTACAAGCATCGGAAAAGCAGTAGGAGAACATGACAAACGTCGAAAAGAAAGCCAGCCTTACCGCCCCCTCTGTACCATTAATTAGTGAGAGCTCTTCACAGACAGAATCCACCCTAGAGCATCATGTTGGGACCGCAGTGGACCCTCACTATGGTAAATGTCAATGTAAGGTTCATCCCTGGCCCCAGGTGGGCCACAACCATGCCCCATACAAAACCCGCCATTCTCTCCTATCATGCACCCTTACTCTCGCCTCTGCCAAACTCACATTTCTCTCCTTCAGACATTCGTTTACTGACTCAATCCACTTTTTCTTCGGTCTCCCAGCCGGTCGGTTCCCAACACACTCACCACTATACATCCGCTTAACCAACCGACTATCATTCATCCTTTCCACATGACCAAACCATCTCAACATACTTTCATTTATTCTCTCATTTACCCCTTTCTTCACACCACACAACTCTCTAATACGTTCATTCCTCTCTTTATCAATTCTTCTCACACCCCTAAGATTGTCCATCTGAACACATTGAACTTTAGATCTATACTTCTTATTCCAGACCATAGTCTCACTACTATACAATAGCACAGGTAACAACATACCCTCATGTAAGACCCTAGCACACTCAAGACTAAGTCCCTTTACATTCACCAACGATTTAATTGCACCAGCCACCTTCCTGCCATTCACAACTTTCCTACTACACTCTGCATCGTCCGTTCCCTTCTCATCCAACATATACCCTAAATATTTAAACTCAGACACTTGTTCTAGCTGCTCACCATCTAACATAACTTCACACTGAGGGTGTCCTCACTCACAACCATAACCTTACTCTTATCCACGTTTACTTTCAAGCCCCTCCTTTTACACACCCTGCCAAATCTCTCTACCAATCCTCTCAAACTCTCTTCAGATTCGCCACACAGAACCAAATCATCCGCATATAATAGGTAGGGCACCCTCCACTCATCTCCATTCTCCACCATTCTAACACCATTTCCTGCCATCCCCACCTCGAATTCTTTCATAACCCCATCCATATACAAATTGAATAACCAAGGAGACATAACACAAGTCACAACCCTGTCTTACTCCGCTATTAATCCTAAACCAATCACCATTGACACCATTTATTCTTACACACGCTTCACTATCGTCATACATACTTTTGATTCCATTCAGAAGCCTACCACCAACACCATATATCACTAACACCTGCCATAAACCTTCCCTATTAACTGTATCATACGCCTGTTGCAAATCCATAAAACCTAAATACAATTTATTCTTCTTCTCCCTCATTTTCTCAATCATTTGTTTCAATGTAAAGATTTGATCCACACATCCTCTACCACTCCTAAACGCACCTTGTTCTTCACCAATCAGTCCTTCAGTCACTCGACGCACTCTTTCGACCAAAATACCAGCATATACCTTCCCTACAACACTCAGTAAACTTATTCCCCTATAATTTCTACAGTTCCCCTTTTCTCCCTTACCCTTATATAGGGTACTATTACCGCTCTCCTCCAATCCCTTGGAACTATACCCTCTATAAACGCTTTATTACACAACTTCCAAATCCAATCAATCACCATCTCGCCTCCGTTCTTGATCATTTCACGAGTAATTTCATCTATACCTGCAGATTTACCATTCTTCAACTTTTTCACTCTACCCATTACCTCCTCCTTACTAATAACCTCATCCCCAAAATACCTATTCCTTCTTGCACCATCAAACCCACACACATTCACTATCACCTCTTCATTACTGTTAATATTGTGCAGATTCTCGAGTGTTATATATATATATATATATATATATATATATATATATATCTATATGTACTATATATATATATATATATATATATATATATATATATATATATATATATATAACAACTCTATATATATATATATATATATATATATATATATATATATATATATATATATTATGAAAATAAAAAAAAATTAAAAGATAACTCTCTAACTTTATATATATATATATATATATATATATATATATATATATATATGTATGTATATATATATATCTTCTTCTTATACTCTTTCTATATATATATATATATACTAATATATATATGATTAAAACCCTTTGTTGCTATTAGGAATCTATTTTATATTTCAGAGGGTTTATAACAATTCATAAAATAACAAAATGAGTATATATACATACATATATAATATTTATATATAATACTACAATGATGACAATATAGTTAATAATATATATATATATATATAAAAATATATATATATATATATATATATATATATATATACAGTAATATAATATATATATAATAATAACTAACTGCTAACATAATATATATATATCTATATAACTATATATATATATGTATATTATGTATATATATATATATATGTAATAACAATATAGCCATAAGGTGTATATATAACCAACAACCAACAACCAACAACCAGCAACCAACCAACAACCAAGTCTTGCTTTCTTCTTCTTCTTCTGCTCTTAAGAAGAGAGAGAGAGAGAGAGAGAGACTTACCAACAGCTTCTTTCCGAGCCGTTAATTCTCTAATAGTTTTCTTCAAAAAATCTAAGTTATGGGGATTTGCCATCCAACGTTTTTCATTGAGTAAAACTGTGCATCTCTGATCCAAATGTCTGACAATCCGATGGAACCGAACAGATGCAAGAATCAGAGTCCGTCTCCGTTCTAAGCGAGAAGCGAACGACCTATGGACACAAATATTGATAGATAAGTTGTATAACTTTTTAAATATTTGGTTAAAAGAAAATTAAAACTAAAATATTTTGAACTATATTTTGGGGGGTAGGTGGAGGAGGGAGTTTGGAGTTTCTTGTATACGAAGCTATTTTTTTCTCCAACTTAAAATGACCTGTGAGCAGTTCCTTCCTGCCTTGAGGAACAATGCATCCCTTTATTAAGTTACTCATTAACTAAATTCCTTTAAGGGATGGCACTAATAAATGTTAAATCTAAATCAGCAAAAAAGGAAAACGTAAAGTCGCCAAATTTAGAAAACATACTTTTAAAAACAAATTTTTAATTTTAAAAATAAGTAAATGTAATTTTGGGGCCAGATGTTTATTGAATCAAGATCATCCTTAGGATGCCGGATTATTGGGCCGGATTTCGAACATTTGTGGTTGTTCGGCATAAAATTCAATCATCATTTTAATTAATACGGATACAAATGAAGTTATTTCACTATCACGTAATTTGGATTTTAACTAATTCTATATTCTTATTAAAAACCTAAAAATATTTCATACGAATCATATTTCTTTTTAAATATATTTAAGATTATATAATATAATATATAATAATATACTAGATATATATTATAATATATATAAATTATATATATATTATAAATATAATTATATATATAGATATATATAATATAATATAATAAATATTATATATATAAAAAAGGGCATAATAGTAGTAATGGCTGGTGTGAGAGCGTATGGTTGGCCCACCTGGCCAAGGAAAACCCCACATGACGTAGATGCCATGCATAGTCAGGGCCTTCGCGTCCCGGTAGCTCTAGCTGTAGATTTTCTGACTCACGAGTTCTCACTAAAAGTAAGGGCGATGCTAGAGCTTACTTTCGACTTGCTCAATTCTTCTACACTTAATCTGTTTCCGTTCATTACGCACCTTACCCCTCAGTCTTGGAGAGAGAAGGTGGATGTGATATTGGACAAAATACTAATATATAATATAATATATAAATATTATATAATATTATAATATATGATATATATATATATATATATATTATATATAATAATATATATATATATATATATATATTATATATGGGTGGTGTGTGTGGTGTGTGTGTGTTGTTGTGTTTGGTGTGTGTGTTCGTGTGTGGTGGTGGGTGTGTGTTGTATTTTGTTGGTTGTGGTCGGGTGCGCCGTGTGGTTGGGGCTGTAATATTAAAATAACAAAATTAGAACTAATACCGTATATAGTATAAATTATATAATATATATATATATAATATATATAGAGTATATATAATAATAATATATAAATATATATATATATATAAATAATATATATATATATATATAATAATAGATCTAATAAAGAGGAGAAAGTGAGAATGAATGCTGCAGCAGAAGATGGAATACTGGTCAAATGAATCAAAATGGAAGTAGGATGGGGCTTGAATGGATTCGGAAGTTTTGTAAAAAACTTTAATAGAAGGACTACGAGAGTGCGTTCATTCTAAGTACATCATCACGCATAGTTTCAAGAGATGAACGGCGACACTATAGGGGAATACTTTATAGAAGGACTACGGAGAGCATGCGTTCATTCTAGTAAAAGTGCGTGAATGACTGAGGGACGACTGGCGAAGAACAAGTGCATTAAAGTGTAAAGATTGGTAGATCAAATTTTACATAAACAAATGGTTGAAAAATAGGAGAGGGAAGAAAAATAAGTGTATTATAAGTTTTATGGGAATTCACAGGTAGACAGATTATAGGAAAGCTCCTGGCAAGGTGTATATATTGGTTGGCTGGTAGGTTTATGAATGAATCAAAAGTATGTATACTTATTGAAGCGGTAAAATAAATATCCTAAAAGCATCGAAAATATATTTTCAAAGATTTTACTGTTGCATGAAAGATTGTGTTAAGAAGAAAGATCAAAGCACTGCATATTTGAGTTTTGGAGAAAATGAGGAATATGAGGTCAGATGCTCCAAAGGCATTTTCATAGCAGTTTATATTTCCTGTTGCCAGTGTATTTTTCATAAAGTTAAAGTTTATTGCAATGCGGTGGAAATGCGGGCTTTGAAAGAAATGTAGGATAAGAGTAGTATGACGAAGATGTGCACCTGGAATTAGTAAACATATATGGTAATAAACGAGTATATATGTAAATCAAAAAGAGATGAACAATCATTAGATATCGATGTATTGTTCCATAGTTTGTTGCTTCTGTTGCAGTGAGTGTCATGCACTGTAGTTATTGTAGATTTCTTTTTTTCTTATTCTTTCTTCTGGTGTGCCAAATGTCTTCTATGATAGAAGAATGTTTTAAATTTAGGAAATGAAATGGCGAGCAAGGATTTTACTTCTTTAATAAGATCTTTAAAAGAAACAAATGAGAGTTAGTTACACATAAAAGATACTGATATCGTCTTGGTTAAGCAGAGTATAGTGTGAGGCGTCTGGGAATCGACCGTGAGAGACCGAAGAAATAATTGGCTTACGTCAAGTATAGGAATTTCTGAAGGAAAGAATTGAGTTTGCAGAGGACGAGAGGGAAACAGCATAATAGGAGTAAATCAGGTATGATGAGTATTTTTAGCTTTCCCGAGGAAATGAACCCCCAGATGACGAAATATCACAGTGGAGGTCCGGTCCGGTCTCGTGTACCCTAGGTTGGAATTTTCCTGACTCGAACGAGTTACCACTAAAGAGTTATGGAGACTACCTTAGAGCAGTTACTCTTCAATTTCGACTTGGTTTATGTTCTTCACTACTTTTGTTTCCGCCGTTGATGCACGCACGCTCACCCCCAATCTGGAAAGAGTGATCCAGGCAAAAATTCCTATAGTATCCCATCCATTCCTATAAATTAAGATAGGAAATGATGGATTTAATGGGAATTTTGCATACATATAAATATATACATAAATAATAATATATATATAATATATATATATATATTAATATAATATATATAGTTATATAGATTAATATATATATATTATATAAATATAATATATATATATATATATATATATATAAAAAAAAGAATCAGAAAAGCATAATTCAAACCTTGTTAAGAAATTTTTTTAATCAAAAAAGTACGAATATTATAAGAAAATGAGTAAAAAAAAAATAAAAATATTAATAAGAATTAATAATAATATCCTAACTGGATTGAAATAATACATTACTTGTACTCCTCTCTGATACTTCATAAAGCCAAAAAATCCTCTTCAAATACTCACACTCTCATTTAATAAAAAAAAGAGTAATTAAAACTCAAATTTTCATTAAGAATATTGAATTAAAGACACTGATTCCTACTATCCTAACAAGGTGTAATCCATTCTTTGAGGGAGCCAAATCTATGTTTTCGTTCCATGGTCATCCAAACTCTTAAGTGCTCCTTCTCCTCTATTCTACGGGCTCTCAATGCGATACCTCCACACTTGCCCATCTCGCCATAAGTCCTGTAAATGAAGATATATCTCAATGAAAGTCTCTAGAAATATAAATAAATTCGATTCTCCTTTTAGGTAGGTATTTCTGAGTAAAAATGCAAAACTTCTTATCAGTATTTCCCCCAAATTAGTGTAGGTCATCCCTCCTCAAATCCTTCTGCACAAAAGGAAGTGAAGATTTTATGCAGACACGAGAAATATTTTAAAATAATTTTCGTAAATTTGCTACTTTAACTACGAAACAATGAGGAATACGAATACTAAACTGTATGCTAAGTAAATTCCAAATAATATTAATTACATTTAAAATACTTTAAACCTTATAGCTTGATTAAAACTCAACAATAAATAATATATCACAGTAAAATGAATTCGGAAATCCCTATAAAAAACAACTGTACCTGCAATTTAATCGATAGCTTCGTGCTCGGCGGTAAAAGCGATTCCTTCACAATATTCAGCCATCGCGACTCCTTCAGAGAATTCTGTCCACTGAAACCAACCATTTTCCAATTCACTCATTCAGACCCATCTTGAACCTTAAATATATATATATATATATAATATAAGTATATATATTATATATAATATATATAATATAATAATATAAATATATATATATAATATATATATATAATATTATATATATATATATATATATATATATTAATATAATATCAGGCGTATACATAGTAGCAGGGTAGTACTCTACCCATTAATTTTTTAGCTTTTAAAAAATAATCAAATGTAAAGTAATAATAATGGATTAACATTTTGTATAAAGAAAAGGAACTGATTATAAAAGCTTTGAAAAAGCACAAAATCAAAAGAAAAGATGCAGCGCTGGATTCATTGAAAATTTTCCTTCACTACTCTTTCCTAAGAGTAAAATGGAAAGCGGGTGCTACGGTAATCTTCATATCTTATAAAATATATAGTAAAAAAGCAAGCCTCATACCCTTGCGTTGTCAAAATAGTATAATAAATTTCCGGAGGTACCAAAACTACGCTCACCCAGTAATAAAATCGTACGAAATAATTTGAAAAAAAGATTTAAATCCTCCTCCTCTCTCCTCTCTCTCTCTCTTCTCTCTCTCTCTCTCTCGCCTCTCTCTCTCCTCTCTCTCCTTCCCTCTCTCTCTCTCTCTCTCTCTTCTGTCAAAGGACTAACTATCTAAAGATTAGTCAAGACTAAAGACTAACTATCTATCTATCTACATCAATACATATTTCACTTTGTGACAGAGAACATAAATGTGACCATATATCTGAGGTTAATTTGGAATAAGCCATAAAGTTGTTGTGCTATGGAATTTAATAAATATGCTAAACATTTTATTAATAAAGTGTGTTTACCTTAATAATTAAAATAATTATTTAAAAAATTCTCTTGCATTCAACTTTGATCAATCTTATGCATATTAATACACAAAAATAAAACATACTTATTCAAAAGGACTGAAAAATTAAATTTTCCTCAAATAAATAAGACGTATTGCAAGAAAGAGTTCATATATATATATAACAATATATATAATATATAATATTATAATATTATAAATAATATATAATATATATATAATAAGATATATATAGATATAATAATAATAATATATAGATCTATATATAGAATATAATATATTATATTAGTAATCCATTAAAAAATATAAATTCACTGAATATAGATATATATATATATATAATATATATAATATATATATATATAATTATATATATATATATATATATATATTAAATATTAACTATATATATAATAAGATAAATAGCATCACTTTACCGCCTGCAAGTTTAAGTTGACTTTTTGTATTGAATTCAAAATATGGCGAATTAGTTTTATGCGATTTTGTTTTATTACAAAAATCAAAAGAATTAAGAATAATGTTTTATGGCAAGGGTTTTCAACTATTTTTTGCTTCCGAACCTCCCCCTCCCCGAGTCCTAATTTTACGTATGTGCTTTGCTTCTCTTAATTAAATATTTATATAATATAATAATATTATATATATATATATTTATATTATTATATATATTATTATATTATATTAAAGCTTAATAATAATTAATTCAATCCAAATATAGACCCCTGGGGCCATGTGAACCCCGGTTGAGAAACGCTATCCTGAATGACACAAGAACAGGCTCCATCGACACATGGATATTTGAGAAAAAAATTCATTTAATATATATTTTAGAAAAAAAATTTACATTATTATTGATTATTATTATATATTATTATTATATTATATTATTATTATATTATATACTTATTATATTATACTCTATATACATTTTAATTTTACTTAAATGAAAAACACTTTAAAAAGTACTTAGCAACATTATGGACATAACAATTTATTAAAGAACATACATTGAGAAGAAATCTCAACATAAGATAATTATAAATCAAAACCCTAAAATAATCCAAAAATTGATAGTGGAGGGATAAAACAACGTCCAGAAAAACAAGATATAATAAAAACAACTTCATTTTATTTTGGGAAGGACTTCAACCTGACGAAGGACTCTACTTCTGCCCTTCAAGCTCTATTAGTAAATATTTTAACATCTAAAACAAATGATCACATTAGCAATAAAATGCCCCTTATTAGCGTCATACTGCATTAAATAAAAAATATATAATAGGATTTAATCAATTAATATGGGGTTTAAAAATTAAATTAAATAAATCAATAATAATATATAAAAAGGTATAATTATAACCAATTTCTAAAGAGAAAGGTGACAATACCGGAGTTTAGCTTCCATCTTATATAATAATATTCTAGAGTAATTCTTAGCAGCTATGTTCATCATGTAATTTATCCTTTAACTCCTTTACAATATTTGCTTTATTTTAAGAAATAATAATAATATGCATAACCAATAACTCACTAAAGGACCCGCGATGGGAGTATTCAATACACCTACTTCATGATACATATCAAGAGCACTTTGAAGTCTTCTCCAAGAAGCCTAACAGCTGTCAGAAGCAAGACCTCTTTAAAAGCTGCTACTTCCAGCTCTTCAGTGAAACATTGTGGTCGCGATTTTGAAGCCGATTCCTCGCCATTCGAGAACGCTTAGCACCTCCCCCCTAAAGGGAGAAGAAAAACATTAAAACTCTAACAACAGATTAATAACTAGTACAAGTGGTCAACAGAAAAAAATTATAGACAGGTCAAATGGTCGACACTTGTAAAAAAAAAAAAAATCTGGTTATTTAGACTTTCTATAGCGAATCCAACAAAACCTAACCTAACTTAACCAAACCTAACCTAACCTAACCTAACCTAACTTAACCTAACCTAACTTACCTAACCTAACCTAACCTAACCTAACCTAACCTAACCTAACTTAACCTAACCTAACCTAACCTAACATAACCTAACCTAACCTAACCAACCAACTACTTAACCGATTAATTACACTAACCCTAAACTACCTAACCTAAACCAACTTAACCTAACCTAACCTAACCCAGCTTAACCTAACCTAGCCTTACTAACCAAACCTAACTTAACTAACCATCAACGCGTGCGGCCGGCTGTCGTGTCGACCATTTGGGTTAGTCCAATTAAATATCCACAACTTTCAAATACCTTTTAAATTGACTAATTTCTTAATAAATGTATTTAAAATATTTACCCAATCTATATCTTAATTACTTAATACATTCTCACAATACACGAAAATTTTTTTTATATCATTTAAAGATTTAACATTTTTAAAAAAGCCTTTTAAATATATAACCCAATGTAATGCTTAGTACAAGCTAGAATCAATAGCCTAACATTCTATCATATGAGACCAAAAAAGATTAAAGATTATTATATAGTATATTATATTATTACTTATTATTTTATTATTATATTATTATGATTATTATTAATTAATTATATATATATATATAATATATATATATATAATATATATATTAATATAATATATAAATAAATAAATATATAATATATATATATATATAAATAATATATATATATATAAAATATATATATATTATATTATATATATAATATATATATATATTAGCGTGTTCAAATTGTATTAGGAATTTCACAACTATGGTCATTTTTCATTATATTATTATTACACGGTGTGACATAGATTCGTTGTGCACCCCATTTTCTTACATTTATAGGAAATTTGAAGTGATCATTAGTACTTACTATTTTAGGTTCATTTGCAGATTAGTAAAGACAGAGAATTTTTTATATAAAAATATAATTATAAAATATATAAATACTATATATTATAATACTAATATATATAAATATATATAATAATAATAACGGGCTATGAGAAGCGTATCAGGTGTTGTGAGCGCTTGCTTATAAGCTCAAATTAGAAATTATCGTTTCGCCGCAGATTGTAAGCAATCCCAGCTGTTTGAGAGTAAGTACTGCATCCTTCATCCTGACTTTGTCATGAACTTTATGTTTGAACTGCTCTTTTGCAATATATAAATCTCCTCGAGAAAAGCCTTCATAATTGTGATTGCGTATCATTTCTTTTCTCCCAATTCATCATGTTCGGTAGTCCCTGCATAAAAGTTAGTTTTGGAGGCTGAAAACCTCTCATTTATTCTGATTCTGACCCTTTGCTGAATTATGCACTCATAGCTACTCCCCTAATCGATTTTCGTTCGTCTGTTATCATCCCTGGTAATATATTTTCAGGACAGTAATTGGGTTGAAGTGTACATTTCAGAATCACTGCATATTTTTTTATCTCTCCCTTAAGTTCCATTAAATAACAAAAATATGACTTCCATCATGCCTTTGATGCTCTTGTCCAGAACAAGACGAGCATAAAATTTGCATTATAATATTACTATTCTTCAAGATTTACGAGACTGTGTAGTACATTATAATCTAAATTCAATTGATGTTTGGTCATCTGGGAATGATAAAATGAACCAGAAATTTCCAGCTAATGATGGGTGAGCACATGTTCATGTTTTATACTAAGCAGTGGCGTAGCTAGGGGAGCGCAGCGTCGCCCGCGGCACTTTTGGCAGCATTTTTTATGCATATAGGACCTTTAAGCTATAATATATATAATATAATATATATATATATATATATATATATATAAAATATATATATAATATATAAATTATATATATATAATAAATATATATATATATATTATAATTATATAATAATATAAATATTATAATATATATATATCAAATTTACATATAATTAAATATAAAAAATAAACATTCTACATTATTTAATAAATAAAATTTAACATATTCTAGAAAAGGCTTTCGCATTAGATACGCTTTCGCGCTTCGAGGCATTAACCCTCCCTCCCTCTTCTCTCGTAATATTTTACACTATAGCATTCTTTACCCAAGTTTAATATTACGCAAACAAAAACATAGA
>JABUQX010104305.1:5000-25568 GCA_015478945.1 Trachelipus rathkii | reverse complement strand
TTACAAACATACCAACAGCATTAGCCAACCAACGACCAACTAATAAACCCTCACAACAATGATAAATAAAAAACCACAAGTGCATCTAATAAACCTTCGACATCCAACCACACCTCACCACACGTGCCCCACGAAAAGAAAAGAAAATCTACAGTCGCTGAACTAACCGAAATCTCCCACCTCCCAAAACCTCATAATGGGAGATGACCTCAACGCCCACCACCTTACATGGTAATAAAACACCCAAGAGGAACCCACACAAATCATAGCCAAAACCTTGAAAACCATCTAAACATTCCTAACAACACAAACAGCGCCACACCAGAAACCCACCCGAAACCAAAACTAAACAAACATGCCCATCACCAGACATAACACTATATTCACAAAACTTACACCATAAAACTCCACTTGGTTATCAACACAAACCCAATCTAAACCTTGACCACTCCCCATCATCTAAACTATACCAAAATGTCAAAAAACCAATCTACCTACTTTTCATTATCCCACAGAAAAACTAGCAAAAAAAGCAGACTGAACACAATTTACCAACAATGATAGAAAACAACATACATCCCCTAAAAATCCCAAAATGCTATCAACACTCAACAAAGCCATAAAAAATCGTCACTTCTCTAATCCAAAAAAGCAGCTAACAAATCCATTCCCAAGGGATATAAAAAAAAAAAATACAACTCAAACCCTAACAATGAAATATAATATAACTAATCAAACAGAGCAACTCACTCAGAAAAATAATACTCGCGTATCACTCAAACCAACAAAACAACAGATTAACCCCCTAAACACCCAAATCCATAAACGCTTTAACAAACACACTTTCTTCAAACAACTTCCAAAACCTTCCTTGCAAGAACCTTCAACACATGATAACACCACGAATTGGAAAACCATAAAAAATATACTGAAAAAACTCAACTAACCAACAAACAAATACAACACACTCACGAATAAACCAAAAACCCAAACACACAAAAACCCCAATCCAACAAACAACAAATGATTCCTTGCCAGACTCACTTCGCAAAGCAGAGATCAAAACCACACACGTGCCTCAAAATAGAAAATCAGTAAACTCTCAAGAAAGCATGAAACTCAACACGACCCAAACAATTAGAACCATAACCATCCAATGACCTGAAAAAACATAACAAAGACACTTAAGAAAACTCACCTGCAACTAGCCCAGACATTTCAAATAAACACCTTAAACACCTAAAATATAACTATAATATTTCATAGAATATATAGCCTAAATTTCATTTTCATATAGACAAAAAAAAACAACTATCATTATACCCAAATAAAACCAGGAAAAGAACCCTTTGACCCCTTCATCATATTCACCCCATCTCGTCTATTATCAACACTAGCAAACTCACTAGAAAAAAAACCATACTAAACAATATAACCACAATCATCAAACACAAATTCCAACACAGTTTCAAACAAAATCCATTCAACTTCAACCGCACTCTTAAACATCATTCAACCCACAATCAATGGTCTAAGCCCAAAAACCCACTCACAAAACAATAATCATTAGCAATCGACATCAACAAAGACTTCTCGATACAGTACCTAGACATAACTTATCCACAAATAACAAAGTGTATTGGTCAAGTCGCCGGAAATATCCCCCGTGAAAAGAATTATCATGAGAACAACACAAAATACAAAACAAACAATACAAAATTCAGAACAATAAACATCAATAACGGAGTACCCCAAGGCACAACACTGTCCCCCACACTATTCAACCTATTCACAGCTGATCTCCCACAACCACAAACAGACCACACAATCCTAACAACCTAAGGATGACATTCCCATAGCCACTACACACCAGAAACCAATCACGGCCTAAACCCGGCCACAAACCTGACACAACAATGCCATCTCAACCAACCTTCAACACATGGCCTAACGGAAAACAAATGTCTGCCTCACCACACAAATCATCAATTTTTTTAATCACCACCGACTGCCAAATTGGTACCACACACTCCCAAGTCTACTTAAACAACATTGCAATACCTTTCAACAAAACTCCCAAAATCCTCGGAGTAACCCTTGACACATATCTCACCTTCGTAAAACACAGACACATAATTTCATCTGCAACAAGAAACTGAAAATATCAAGGAACCTTCGCATTTCTTTACTTCATTTCATAAAATAATAAAACAGACATCCACCACCATATACAAACAATACATTCATCCAACTCTAAACTATGCCTCTCCAACAAAAAACAACATAAAGAAACTTCAAATGACACAAAACAGAGCACTATAAAAATGCACATCAACAATGCCACAACAACAGCTACACAGAGAAATCAAAATTCTACCCATAGACACACATCTGGACCAGTGGTGGCTCGTGAATCAAATCGAAAACATGGAGGCCCTTTCAATAATACGCTTATATTAAATACTATAGATATATATTATATTAGTATACTAATATAGTATATATAATATATACTATATATATATATATGATTATATATATAATATTATAATATATTAAATATATTATTTATATATATATATTATATACGATATACTATATAATAATATATACTATATATATATTATATATATATAATTAGAGGTGTACCGGAATTCCGCTCCTCCAGCCGGAATTCCGGCCGAATTTACATTTTTTTTCCGGTTCCGGTTCCGGCCGAATTTTGAAAAATTCCGGCCGGAACCGGAATTACTAATCTACTTCTTAGATTAAAAAATGAATTGAAGGATTTATTTTACATAAATAATAGCTCATCTTTAACAAAATCAGTTAGTAGCCTTGTGTAGCATATCATACAGTAATTACATATCTCAGTATTATTAAATTAAAGAATTACTCAAGTACCTCCAAAATATTAGGGATTAAAGATAATTCTCATCAAATCAAATAATTTTCCAAAATTAATTATATATATAATAGATATATATTAGTATATAATATATATATTATAATTATATATATATATATATAATATAGTATATATATATATATATATATATATAATATATACTATATATATATATATATATAATATATACCAGATATATATATATATATATATATATAATATATATACTTATATATTATATATGTGTGTAGTGTATATATATATATATAATATATATCATAATATAAGGTATATATATATTATATTACTATAGTATATATAACTTAAATATATATATATTTATAATATTACCATATATATAATATAATATTATAGTATCTATATAATATATATCTATAGTATAAAGTAAAACTGATTGTGATTTTAAAATAAAAGTAAAACTGTTCACCAGTATTGGGCGGATATTTTTAAACGTTTTTTCCTCAAATATTTCTTTCTTCTGAAAATGAAAATAATTTCTCTTAATATGGGGGAGACAGGAAAGGAGAGTAATTTTTGGCTAGCACTGCTATGTTTGGGAATTTAGCTTTGGTCATTTTCCACTAATTAAGTAATTCTTCTTTCCCAGATTTCAACTTGATTATCTGTAAAAAAAAAATTCAATTCTTTAAGAATTTCACCTTTTGAAGGCCATGATTTTCTTTTTTCTTCCTTTTACATATGATCTTACACTATTGCCTACTACTACTTCTTCAAACATAGAAAAAACAAAGTAACTTCTGCAGTAATTTCTTTCTTAATGCTTCGGATGATTTGGGGTACTTGGCAAATCTAAGTTCATTGTAGACTAGATAATGCTGAAATGGATGGATGACTCATCGACTGAACCTTCTTGCTGTACTCTACTATACATATCACTTATCTACCTTTGCAAATTATCTTGCCATATTTCCTTCCAAGCATCCATTTTCTACCTCAATTCTCTTATTTCATTAGAAAATAAGTCCAGTTTGTATCTTGGGTCTATTACAGTACTTAAAACAATTATCTAACAAGATATGTCTATGATCCTTTCTCTTTCCTTTTTATTCATAAATCTAAACTCTAATTGCCTTCTTCAGCTCTTCTTTAAAAGTCTGAACTCTGCTGTCATTCACAGTTTGAGAGATATGCTGGAGAGGTCAAATATGGAGAATAATTGATGATAGAATTGATGTTTATTTTGCCTCTTACTAGTTTCCGTAACCATGAAAAATTTTCAAAACTCTCAGTAATTTTTTCAAGTATTTGCCATTTATTAGCAGTCAAAGCTAAATGATTGATTGTTCTAAATATAAACTTGCAGAGTCTTTTCAAACATTCAATCTTTCTAGAATTAAATATGTGCTATTCCATTTTGTATTAAGATCTTGAATTGCATAAGTGGCGTTTGCAAGATGTGAATCCAAGTCTCTTTGTATTTTTTAAGTTCATTACATGCTTCAAAACTGGAATGATGATGATTGCTGTCCAATAATCCATACATTTCCTTATTATAAATCACACTGTTCTTTTGAGAAAATAAGGCATCTTTCAATAAACAAATTGAAGTTTATGAATTAAAACAAGAAAAACTTGTGTATCCTGCTAAATCAGTTTCAAGTTTCATTTATATATGCCTCATCCGAAGGATCAAAATGGATTTTGTTAGGAGGAATTCCCAATTATTCATCATAATTTCAAAAACTCATAGTGATTTTAATTCCAGAATGAAAACCTGGAAATACTTGCAATTGAGTACACAGTCATTATTTTTAAACACGCTGGTAAGTTGGGTGACATTTGGGTATACATGACTTCATTGAATTATTCAGCTCTCTATATATCTGTAGTAGATGATATCTGATCAGCCTTAGAGAACTTCTCGAATACTGCGATTCATTAATTCCTATGAAGTTGGTAACAACTCTACAAAATATTTTCTACTAGGAATAAAGATATTTTTGAAGATGGCAATAAGTTCTATGAATTCCTGCTCTTAGTGACTGTGAATGGCGGTTTACTCATTGCGTATAAATTCATTATTTCTGTATTTGGGGTCATTGATTAGCCAAATCTTTTTTGGGGAGAAACTCCTCAAACTCACTTATCTCACGGCTTGTCTTTGGCTCTTTTGTGGTTTCCCCTGTTCCAGAAAATACAAGACTCTCTCTTTTACATTAAAATTTTTGGATTCCAGATATTCCCTTCTGATGAATGATTCCAGTATATTCATGGAAAAAAAGCGTGGGGGGCTCTGTAAACTTTTTAAAAAAAATTTGGTTTTAAAAGAATTTTTTTTTTATTTTTGATTAGTTATTATAAAATCATTTTTTTGTAGTAAACGAAAAGCTCAGAAGAAATCCGGTTCCGGCCGCGAATTTTTGTTGTCATTCCGGCTAATTCCGGTTCCGGCCGGAACTGAAAATTTTTCGTGCCGACACCCCTAATAATATATATATATATATAAATTATATATATATATATATATTACTATATATATATATATATATATATATATATATTATATATATAGATATACTAATATATTATATATACTATATATTATACACAGATTATATATATATATCAAGGTTATATATTATATATATATTATATATATATATACTACGTATATAATAATATGTATTACATGTTGAAACCCATCTAGTACTACCATATATATATAATATACTAGTATATATAACCTACTCACTTAGGTACATAGCTATTGTTTACTTTTATATATATTATAATATATATATATATATATTACCACTATATCATTTTCTTTTTCATATTCATTTTTCTAATTTGCACAAACATTAACGGTTAACAACACCACCACATTTCACCATGTTATAATCTAAGAATAACGTCCTCACTTCTCAAGCTAATATAAATCATATGAAGCAACAGATATCCAATTTAATATAACACTATTTTTGCAATTCTACAATTTCACCAATTTGCATAACAAAATTAGAGCCAGGAATTATCAATAAGTATAGTAAATTTAGATCTCTCCTCTCTCTCCTTCTCTCTCTCTTCCTCCTCTCTCTCTCTCTCTCTCTCTCTCGTCTCTGCTCTTCTCTCTCTCTCTCTCTACTCCTCTCTCTCTCTCTCTCGAATCGTCTCCTTTCTCTCTCTCTCTCTCTCTCTCTCTCTCTCTATCTCTCTCTCTCTCTCTCTCTCTCTCTCTCTCTCTCTCTCTAGCTCTCTCTCTCTTTTCTCTCTTTTTTTCACTTGCTCTCTCTCTCTCTCTCTTTCTCTCTCTCTCTCTCTCTCTCTCTCTCTCTCTCTCTCTTCTCTCCTCTCTCTCTCCTCTCTCTCTCTCTCTCTTCTCTCTCCTCTCTCTCTCTCTCTCTCTCTCTTTTCTCTCTCTCTTTTTCTCTTTCTCTCTCTCTCTACTCTGCTCTCCTCTCTCTCTCTCTCTCGCTCTCTCTCATCTTCTCCTCTCTCTCTCTCTGCTCTCTTCTCTCTTCTCTCTTTCTCTCTTTCTCGCTTTCTCTCCTCTCTCTCTTTCTCTCTTCTCTCTCTCTCTCTCTTCTTCTCTCTCTCTCTCTCTCTCTCTCTTCTCTCCTCTCTCTTCTACTCTCTCTCCCTCTCCTTTCTCTTTCTCCTCTTCTCTCTCTCTCTCTCTCTCTCTCCCTCTCTCTCGTCTCTCTCTCTCTCTCTTCTCTCTCCTCTCGTCTCTCTCTCTCTCTCTCTCTCTCTCTCGCTCGCTCTATATATACTAATATATATATGTATAATAATATATATATATATATATATATATTAGATAAATATATATATATATATATTAAACATATATATATATATAATAAAATAAGTTTCTTTTTTTTGTTGTCACATATTTATTGCAACAGGCAACTTCGACTTTATCAGTAGAGTTGCCAAAATATTGGGAGGAGTATATTTATGACATGTTGAGAGGAGCTTTGTGGAAAAATCCTCAAAATAGGCAAAAATAAGAATAAGGTTTCTTTTACGGTGCCATGACACAGCCAGTGTTTTGAAAGCATTATAATTATGCTTTCTTGGAGGCACCAAAATCGAAATTCCTCCAGTTTCAATGATCCTTATGAAAAATATGTTCGCAAGAGAATAAATGATCTTAATGTAAAATAGCAGTTAATGTATAACATTCTTAAACATTATTTTAATAGTAATAATAGTAATTGTAATAATTTATTACATAGTGCTTTTATTTTTTTAGAGGAGGCCCCAGCCTCCTGTGCTTCCCCCGGTAAAACCGCGCCTGATCTTGGACATGATAGGCTACACAATTCTTACCAAAACATCAAACTCCAACACCACACCCATTCCAACATGGCGCCTTCTCTAACCCTATGCTACCACACACCAAACAACACCCTCTAAACCTCCAATACTGCAAACAAATTATCTGTAACAACATTCCACCTCCACCCAACAACACATCATACACCAAAACAAATCCACACAACACTAACAGAAAACTGCTTAAGATGCAGCACCACCACAATAACATTTTAAACAAATACCCACAGAAATACACCAGAATTCAACTCACTACCAAGAAACAGTCAGTCATCCTTGTTGGTCAAGCTAAGATGCAGCCAATAACCCTAACTTACAATACTACAAACACAGATTCAACCTCAACCAAACATCACAAACATCTGTCAAACTGCACAGCGTCCCAGAGGACACATTCACGTTTTCTCTCATGTCTATTCTAACTCAACCCAGAACAACTGGAACGATTCCATCCGCTGGAAGATCTCTTAGAAGAGTCAGTTGCGTCAGTTGGGGCTATTTGGACGTAGGTTAGGCCCCTCCCATTGATGGGGTGGTCAGGGGTTAGATGGTAAAAAGGTATATAAAAATATACGATATATTATACTATATACGTATACTGATATATATATATATATATATAATATATATATCATATTATATATAATATATATATATATAATATAATATATATATATCAAATATATATATTAAATTATATATATATATATATATTAATATTATATATATTATTATATTATATATATATTATATATATATATATACTATATATATATATATATATTATACTATACTTACGTATATATATATATATATAGAACTATATATATATATATATATTTATATATATATATTATATAAATATATATATATATACCTTAGTATAGTATAGTATATATATATAATATATATATATATATATATATATACTATATGTAAAGCTGTAGACAGGGACCCAACATTTTGAGACGAAAAATTTTCTAAAGTTCAAAAGAACTTCTAAGTTCAGAAAAATTAAAGTTTAAGTTAATTTTTTAAGAAAATTCTTTTAGTGGCAAGCTTCTGGAATTATGCCAGAAGCTTTGCCACTAAAGAATTTCTTAAAAAAACTACTTTTTTATTCTCCCGAGTTTAAATCTTTGTGAACTTAGAAAAATTTCGCGTCTTCAAAAAATGTGTGGTCCCTGTCTACAGCTTACCTATATATATATATATTATACTATATATATATATATATATTATATTTATATTATATATACTTATAGCTATAATAATATTAATATATATTTATAATAAAATTATACTAATATAATATATATATATATATTATATATATAATATATATATAGTATATATATACTCTTCAATATGTGATCTACAAGATTGTTTTCAGTATGTATTCATTATTATGTTACCAATTCACACAAGCAATATCCTCAAACTCCCATCAATCACAAGCAATTTTTCAAACTCCTCATCAACATTACAAAGTAGTATCCTCATACTCCTTTCCATAGTTGCTGAGAAACAATCTTAACATAAAAAAAACTTAACTTTGAGTAGTTTAAGCCATGGTCCAAATGTGCTTATCATCAGTTCATTGAAATTGTCACCTATCTCATACTTCACTAGTATTTTGCCAACAAACGTATAGTATTAGACGGGAAAGGGGGAAAGAGTAAAGGTCAACTTCCCCATATTTAATGAGCAGTATCAGTTGTAATACTTATCGATCATATAGTAATTTCATTAAATAAAAATATTTTATGCATAGGCCTGTCATCATAAATCCTTAAGGGTTTTAGATTGAAACTATGCATTCTTTCTGTCTCATTATCAAAAAAAAAAAAAAAACATAATGTAACTGAAGAAGACCTTTATTTGTGTATTTCTATTATTCCTAATTTACATTTTCCTCTTTATGTTGAAAGTGTAAAAATTCCTTTAATAAGTGCATAATCAGACTTGAATTTCTGAAAATTGTATTTCCCAAGACCATCTCTTTCTTCTACAAACTTCTTGTATGTAATAAAACCTGTCATTTCTTTCTTTCTTCTTCTTTTTCAACTACTATTATTTCTTTCACTCATTACCTTTTAAATGTTAATTTTTAATCATTTTCATTTATAAATTTCAATATGCAACTTTCAACAATTTGGCAAATCATTTTTAAATTAATTACATTTTTTAAAAAAATTATAATTTGACATTTCTTACTTTATATGTGCTAAAGAATGTTCTTTAATTCACTATTTAATATATTTTCAAAATATGTAGAGACCTTCCTCAGTATGGACACAAGCAATGGCAGGCATACTTTGGGCGTACATTTGATATTTACACAAAATTATGGAAGTTTCAACAGCAACATCGGCAAATTCTTGATGCCAAGTATGGGCTGAAGAGATGGCAAATAGGGGAAATTGCTTCCAAAATTGGACAACTCTATTACCATTACTAGTAAGTATACCTATGTTGAACATGTAACTTATTTATACCAAGTGTTTTGAATGCAATTAAGTTTGTTTACAATATATTCATGTGAAAACTATTTTCATTGATATTTATTCTTTAGCTTTGATAAAATAACTTTCAGATAATTTTTAAATTTTCTTTAGACTCTTTTGTCTGAAAAGTCATGGGAAAGTAGGAGTTGAATTAGTAATTTGAAATAGATAACCAGTATTGAATAAATAAATATATACTGGTATATAATTGTCTTGTTTTCCAAATGTAAATGAAGGTTTTATCATTATTCCTTGGATCCACTCTTTACACACACACTCACGCATACTACATTATCAATCCGAAGTCACATTACCACAGGAACTGGTTATAAACATCTCAAAACTCTCATAATAACAGCTTGAAATAACTTTTTCCTTCAATCCGTTAAAAGATAACCTTATATTAATCTACATGCAGTTTATTAGACAACCCCCATAACTATGGTACATCTCTTAATTTTACTGCACTTCTAAATGTTGTAGACTCCTTGAACAATGTAACATTACTTTGATTATTAATTGGGTTAATGTAAATAACAGCCAAGCGGCTCCCTGAACAAGCAGTAAATTTTCCTAAAAGACATTTTCAAGATAAATCAAATTCAACTAATATATATATAATATATATATATATATAGTATATACTATTATAATATTAATATAATATTTATATATATATCATTATATATAGTATTTATATTATATATACTATTATAATTATAATTATGACAGCGTCACTATATATATATAATCATACAATATAACTTATAATTATATATATATATACACCCGTATAGTATATATATAATATATATATAATAGTACAGTACATAATAGTGCTAATCAGTTATTCATTATATTTATAATACACTATATATACATATTTCATTCATCTATTATATTATTAGAGTTAATATTAAAATTATAAATTATATACCTTAAGCCTCTATCATTCATAATATCATCATTAATATATATTAACTATTAGTTATATATTTCATAAATATATATAGTGTATATTATATTAATTATATTAAATATAATATATTATATAATTGCTACTTAAATATATATAATATAGCTATACTATTCATATAATATATATATTACTTTAATAATATCATATTATATATATTCAGTATAATATAGAATAATATTAATAATATATTATATTATATTATTATGTATATATAATATATTAATATTATATTATATTGTATTCTATTTACTATTAACTAACTACTAATATAGTAATTAGTCGCATATAATCATATATTTATATTTATAAGCGACAATATTATAATAATCTATGATACCTCTAGGCTAATATAATTATATATATATATTATAATCTTAAATATTAATATTTATAATAATATATTATATATATAATAATATTTATATAATACTTTATTACCGCCTATATATATAGTTTATATATATATTATATATTATACTATACTTATAATATATATATATATATTATATAGTATATTATATATATTATATTATATTATATATATTTATACACTTATAATATATATTATATATATATATTTATATATTAATATTAATAATCTTAATTTTATTATTAACTAATAATATAATAAATATCATTTTCAGAGTTTTAAGAACAAGTGATTTATCGTTCAATCACTCTCACATAGACATGCTTTCTCTACATCATGTCTGCGTTTAGCACAGTCTATAATACTTTACTCTAAGTTTGCTTAAACTTTAGAAGATACAATTTACAGGTAAATATTTTACACGCAGCTACTCACAAAATTGTAAAAGTGTTTATTTATATTATGAAACCCTATACGGCAAGCAATGGAATAATGATGATATCCTTCTAGTTGTATATATTCAAAACTCGATGTCTTAGCAGAATACCTTGGAGGCAGTTTCATTCAAAAAGGTGGAATGTTTTCACTTTATCTAATAATAATTTAAATTATTTTATATTTATAGTTTTTATATTTTTATTTCAACAATACAAAGTTGTATATATATCTATTAACTGATTGTAAATGTTATACTACAATTTACTTTTATTTAAGCAGTTTGCCAAACTTAAAAATAATCACTACCCTTATGACATGTATCTACAATTGAATCGGAGAAGAATGTTTCGTTGAACGAAAATTAAAAATTCTTTGCTGAAACACTATAATACTTAATCTGCATCACAGATGAGAGTTACACTGATTCCTCGATAGCAAAATTTATTCAAATTTTATCGTCAGATAGTCATAGACAGCGAATAATTGTGTAAGTCAATCTCTGGCTAATAGTTTGATTCATGCGATACTAATTGAGAGCAAGAGTGATGTGATTTTTTCTCTACAAAGTGCTATAACAGAATGCTCTTTATTTGCTCTAGGTTGTAATGATCTAATGTCTGTTATTTGTTGTTTCCAATAGACAGATTTTCTATGCTTACATACAATGCTTTTCTCTAGCCTTGACATATAATAATTGCTTGCAATCCTATTCTCTGGGGATCCTGCGTGCTGAATTAATTTGGATTATCATTTCGTAAATCTATAAAGGTGTTTTTGTTTTATTTTTTATCTCACACTTGCTTCAGAAACACTTAATCTTTGTGAAACATTTCGATTTGAATTATTCTTCTATAGCAATGTTTTATGTTCTCTTTCTAAGCTTTATTCTATGTCGGTTATATGTCTCCTCTTCTAACTATTACTATTAATTATGTAATAGCCAATAATAATATACTCTAGCAAACCCCTAAAATCATACTACCATCACTTTCATAAAAAATGTTAAATATTTATAATAAAATAAGTATATAATCTAAAACACTTCACAATCTTACTATTTAAATATGTCTGCCACAAATAATTTACTCTCAAATCTACTCACAATACATCTGTACTATTAAGCATCGTAAGCAGTACGATGCGCAACTAGCATAATATACAATGGTCTTGTTTACTCAGTGATGGCACATAATCATGAGGTAGTGTAGGTGAATATATCAACTTCTAATAATAAATATACATAAATGAATAAATATAACTATTAATTATTTAATGATTTTTCACAGGAATTTTGAGCTGATTAATCAGTAGATTGGTAATGTACTTTAAAAATGTTAAAAAAAGTCAAAGTGCATCTAATAATGGCACGGCAACTTCCGAGATATTGTGCCACAATGCAGGTTTGGCACAAGTATAAGTTTGTTATTAGATAACAATCACTATAGTAATTGAAGTTGTTTCTGATGTGTCCGTATGTCAGAGCATTCTAGGAAGAGATGTTCTGTGCCGTCTCAATAGTTAGAAAATGAGAATATATGGTAGGAGATGATTGATTTTTTTAGAGGTGTGAGGTATGTTATGTGTAATCAATTATGTTAAAATACATCTTTCTAAGCACAACAGTATCGTAAGATATATACAAGTTGATGTGTATTTAGAGATTGTATTTCTGAGTAATGTGAAAAGTATGTTGATTTTGTGTTGGGTTTAGAAGATGATTGATAAGTATATGATGTGGCATGTAAATCAGTGGATGGCGTATAATATCAGTATCATTTATGTGTCTTTATTGTAAGTTAATAAATATGTGTTAAAAGCATTGATGTGAGATGAAAGAAATTAAAGAAAGTGTAGGGAAAACGATAGAGAGTTTGTAATGTGTAACAGGTATAAGATAAAGGTATTAATAATGGAGCGCTAATGTCACATATAAATCAGTATTGAATTGTGAACAAGATGAAACTGAGAAAATCAGGATTGCAATATTTAAAAAAAGCCTTGTTAGATACATAGTAGCGCAATAGTAAGTGATTGTTGCATGTGCTAAAGTTAAGAGTCATCGTCTAGTTAGTGTTGTAATAATAGTTGATGGTGCATAAGTGGTTTAAGTTAAAAGAGGCTGTAAGTTAAATGCTGCTAATAGCTCCATGAGATGAATCTCTAAAGAAAACGTCTGGTAATAAATATATTAAGGTAGTAAAAAAGGAAGACTAAAATTATTGTATAATAATTTTATGGTGAAGTATAGTGAATGAAATAAGAAAGAAATATTATTAAATGAACAGTTATGGTAATAAGTTAGATTTGACTCCCTTAATCTCCAAATTAACTATAATAAATTAGAAGTCTCTTCTTGAAGCATAAAGTGAATAAGGCATAGTAAAAACTAACAGTAAGTGTAGAATTCTTACAGAATAAATTGAATTAAAGTAATAATATATATATTATAATATGGACACTTTCATGACTGAATAATAAATGGATTAGATAGAGTAAAGTAAAATTTTGTGGCATAATGGTAGAACACTTAATAAAATCTTGAACATAATTAAATTTAGTTAACGAGTAATGTAAGTTAGGTGAATATAAATGAATATGTTTGTGGGTTTTAGTATGGTGTGTTAATAAAAGAACATATGAATATTTTTTGTGGTATAATTTCTGGATGTAAGATGAGTAATTAGTTGTGGAGGATATAAAATATAGTATAGGTTAAAGGAGCAAAAGTCACGATAATGAATCCAGATGGATAAAAATTATTGTGCCTTGTTTAATCAAGAATGAACTTTCGAAGTATATGCATTGAAAATCCGACTGGCTTAACAAAGACGGTATATATTATATTATATTATATATTATATAATGATTACACATTTTCTTAACTACCTACTAACCAACAAAGCTAAACTACTTTGATTCAGAATTTCAATGTTAATGCTGCGAATTTTCATCTTGCTAAAAACTAAGAGTTTAAGTAGTGAGCAAAAGAGTAACCAGTGACACATTAATAATATAGAAAGTAAAAAAAAATAAAAAGAAAAAAATTGGATTTTATTTTAAAAATTTATCTAGTGTAGGTTTTGTTAACATGTTTTTTTGTATTTAATAATATAGTATATAATATGTGCATTTTTAAATTTTCTTGACATATACTGAGAGATTCATTGGTGAAGATAAGGAATAATAATTTAATATAACCGTGATGCATCCATAATACTTCACTTATGTGAGAGTCAGAGGAGTGTACACACACACGATATGTAAGTGTAAATATGGTATTCTTTTTATTAGGAGCGT
The DNA here is from genome assembly GCA_015478945.1 of Trachelipus rathkii. Taxonomy (NCBI): domain Eukaryota; kingdom Metazoa; phylum Arthropoda; class Malacostraca; order Isopoda; family Trachelipodidae; genus Trachelipus; species Trachelipus rathkii. The sequence goes on along the minus strand of JABUQX010104305.1, from coordinate 10,746 downwards.
TTTTTATTTTTGCCTATATTTTTAAATTATATTCTTTCTATTTGCCACTCTATCACGGGAGCTCTGCTCGATTAGCAGTGGTCGTATTAAGGATGGGTATGGGTGTGTTCTTCAAGATATGGTAGATATAATGTATGTCGATTTGTGTGAGTGGATGGAAATTATAGGAGGCTGAATGTTATTATGTGTTAATATTCATAAAATATCTAATATATAAAAAAATTCATTTATAATTTTTATTCCATTTAATTTATATTACTCAGTTGTAATCTATGTTGATCATCTTTAATAATAATCATTGTTTATTTTTATGTTAATTATATCCTATATTTAAAAAAAATTAATTCATATATATGAAATCATTCTTATTTCTTCTATAGTTGATTTTTCTTCCATTGTAATTTATAACTGAAGCATTGACAGCATTTCTCTTTGATGAAACGATCAGGTATTGGTAATTTGATTATCTGCATTGACGTGTATGTTCCCAATATTTGAAAGATGTATTTGCAATAAGAACACAATTGTTCTTAATTTCCGTTCATCTTGGGGCTTAAACACCTCTAGGCAGTTATTTTGATGGTAAATAAATTTATATTATCGATAATTGTCTAAAACAATTAAGTAGTCGTTATAATTCACAGTTTGTGTTTTGCTGTTATAATACTACATAGTTGTTTATGGTATATTAATCCATTAGAGTTTGGTATAACCCTTAGCGTTTATACCATTACATATAATCGATTTAATTTAATGAAAATTAATTGATATATAGTAAAATGCCTATCTTATCTTAATTCTTATGAACGTCATCGGTCGTAGTAGAGGTTGACTCGCCATCTCCTTGCGCGATAGAGGACGCTGGTTATATCATTTCTCCGCGTAGCAGTCTGCGATGAGTAATTATCTTTCCTGGGGCTAAGTAATTAAAGACAGCAGGGAAGGTACAGTTATGGATAGTAATATAAGTGACAGCCTTGGTAACAGCTCTAACCTTAAAGTCGATTTCCTGTTAGTTTAACCCTCCGTGTTACCCTCTGAAAGGGGTCATAAAGCACGTTAAAAGGAATTTTTTTTTTTTATTAATTTTTTTTTTAAATTGCTATAATAATATATTCTTATTCTTTAGTTATTGAAACCTCTCATTATATTATACTGGCTTGCATTTTGAGTTTGAAGTAAATTATATATGTAATAATAATTTCATTCTAATTTTTGAAAACCTTAATCTTTGTTATAGCCTAGTCTGGTATCAACTTACTAGTTCTGTGAGACTTATATTACGTTACAGTATGCGATAAGATTCGCAGTGAAGATAATCACACGCATGAGCACCCATGAAAATATATAATATTATATTTATTCTTCAATATATATTATAATTCTCTTCTTCTCAACACATAATAGAATAATGCAATAATAATAATAACTATATTATTAATAATAATATTAAAAATAATAATAATAATAATAATAATAATAAAGTATATAAATTAATATAAATTCTATAAGTGAGTGAAATCGACCATTATATTAACTTATAATACTTGTCGTGTTATGATAGTATGAGTGGATATCATTTTAGGGTATCATATTACATATTATATTATTATGAACTTGTAATTTTGTCTATTTATATCATCATCTGAGTCATCAATCACCATTAAAAGAGCAGTCTCTCTCTCTTCCGGGATGTAGTGCGCTGACACATTTTCAGCATTCACGGTATAGATAAGATGAACACGTAATTATGTCGGAAGATCATAATAGCGCACGTTAGCATCTGTGAAAGATTAATGGGTCGAAGGTATCATTAAATAGAGGTACTCGCCTAGAATTTTTTTTCTTCGTTTTGCAAACCAAAAATTGATTGTCACCATATTCATGTAAAAAATCGACCGCTCGTGTTCATAATATATATATATATTATATTTAATATATATATTTCTATATAATAATAATATATATTATTATTATATCATATATATATATATATTAGTATATATTATATAATATATATTATATATTAATATATATATATTAATATTATATTATAATATATATATATAATATTATATATTATATTATATATAATATTATATATATATAATTATATATATATATATTATAATATATCATAGAGTGATTGTAGGCACTTTTCACCAGTCTTTAGTCTGCATTGTTGTTTTTCGTTGATACATATACAGTAAATACTGTTATATATATACTTACTTACAGTATACAAATTAGGTGCGGACTGCTGGAAGGTTGCTGGAGATTACGTCAGGAATTATACGGACTTGCACGTGCGGATCCCAAAAAAAGTTTCCCGTCTTTTATCGTTTTCGCACTATTATTATGATAAATGTAATAGAGTAATTTATACCTATTTAAGATAAATTCTTATGGTTATATATATATTATATATTAATTGAACTCATGTTTTTTGTTAGCTAGCTCTATCAGTCACTGGATTAACATATTTTGTAATAAATATATTAGAGGTAAATATAAGCTAACGACCTTTGATTGTGTTAGTTATGTCACATGTTGAAAATGGTGTACTGATATACATTAGCCTGGATATATGACTTATTGAAGGTATGAAAGTGACTCAGATAATCACTTAAGTTTAAATATGGATCTTTGTTTAATGGAAGTTAAGTGAATAAAGTTGCTCGTAAATATAGTGACGCCATAAGACTATGAAAACTGCTCAATGTGAACTTAATTAATTGTTTGCCTGAATATGACTCAATGTCACTCATAGTATAATAATTTTAGGAACAGAAAAGTGTAAATCAATGTCAGTGTGGTGTAAGAACACCAACTGTATTTTATAAACCTATACTAAATGAAAATGTAACAGCTAAGAGAAGGGCTATAATCATGAGAGATTTATATACCAGTACTCTTTAAAGAGCTTAAATGAGAAGAAAGGTTAAGAGGTTGGGGGCAATTTGAATTTTCAGATTGGAGGAAAAATTAAAGTGCCGAGTATTTGATTGGAAGGAGGCAAGTTAGGTAGCAATATAGGAAGAAAGGCTTGCTGCGAATTAAATGAGTTAATATGGTATATTTGTTAATGGTACGCCTGTACAATCTCGGTTCTAAACACTTGTATCTTCCTCAGGAACTGAGTAAGCAAATAGACGAGTACACGACGACTTATGAACCTGAAGACCAACTTGAGTGGTCACTAGTTTTGGGTGAAATTAAATCTTTTATTGATGCTGATAATGGAGTTAATGTTCTTGATATGGACTCAAACACTATTGTCTTATCTCATTCTATTTAAGGTAAGTTATTTCTGTCATTATTTCTGAATGTTTAATTTAATCATCGGTAAATCTGTCCTTCCATGTCATATCAACATTCCGGTACTAGGAAATGATTTCTAGTGACAGTTAATTGATAGACCATGGATGCTTTTAACATCTTATTTTCCTTATTAATATCTTTTTTTTTTTTTTTTAAGGCTAAGTCAGTCATAAAACACTCCTCCTAACCATATTTGGAGAAGTCTACCTGCGAATATATATCTCTTTATTAAAAAATGCTTCGTTTTTTAAGTCTGTAGTGGCTAACAAGTATAGTAGAATAATTATATACTTGAATGAATAATAAGATATTATTCTAATAATATGATGTATATTAATATTAATATCTCAAAGTCTAACCTGAGACAACATATCTTATTTTCATCACTTTATTTTTTAATCAATGTATTAAAAAATTTAAATATAATTTATTCTGCTTCTCTTTGTTGAGACAAAAGAGTATTTTGTTTTTTTTTATAAACTTATCTCGGTAATGCATTTGTTTGAGTTCTGCTATCCATTTAATTATTTTTCTATTAGTGTAAGATTCAGTGAATTAACTTATAATTGACAGTTTTACGCTATTAGCTATATCATTAACTCGTATATGAAACTGAGAATAACCACAGAAGACTCCTGCTTTCATTTATGTCTCCTCTGCCAGCTTAAAGCCTGGGAAAATACCTTTTGTATAGTTAACTTTTCTATTTATTATATATTTCTATTTATATATATATATATTATAATTATTATATATATATATATTAATTATCTATATATATATATATAATTATTAAATATATTATTATATATTATATTATATAGCTATAAATTAAATATTAATTATATATTATTATAATATATTATATATAATATATAAATATATATATATAATATTAATAATATTATATATTAAATATATATATATATATAATATATATATATAATTTAATATATATATATATATTAATAATATATAATTATTTATATAATATAATATTTATATACCTATATATATAAATATAATATATATATATACTATTAAGTATATATACGTATATATATGGATTTATTTAATATATATTTGTGTGTGTGTGTGTGTGTGTGTGTGTGAAAATCAATGAAATATTTAAATATCAAAAATGTTAATGCTGCTATTCTAATGCTATTAGCTTTTATGACATTAATAATATAAGAAGGAATTGCATATTAAAAATAAATAAGCAAGCGAATGTTTGATATCGATATTGCTTTTCTTATTCAAAAGACTTTTGTTAATATTAACGTGGCTAATATTTTAAACAGGCGAAAATCTTATTGAAATTCAAATTTAAATGGAAAATTATAAATGAAATAATAACTTCTTTATTACAAATAATAAAATAGACCTTAAATAATATAAATGACATAACCAAAAATTTCTTATTCATTAAAACTTTTCGACAGTTTTTTTACAAATATTTATCTTAAAAATCTAAATTTCAAAAGAAAAATAAAAATAAAAAAAAGAAAGAAAATAGAAAAAAATGAAAAGGAAAAAAAGAGAAAAAAAATTATATTATTTATTAGATTGAGAAAATTCCTATTTTATGCATGGATGATAAATTCGGATTCATTTATTTTTCACATCAAAATTGGCTTCCAATATGACAATTGATCAGAATTCATTAAATTTTCTATAACCATCTAAATTGTTGAAATTGTACCTATCAATCGATACTTCTTTATCTTATACTATATATATATATATATATATATATATATATATATATATATATATATATATATATATATATATATATATATATATATATATATATATATATATATATATATATATATATATATATATATATATATATATATAAAACATTCTAGGACTAAACATAAATAGTGAATTGTCTTGGAGACCTCATATCACATCGGTTGCTAAAATGGCCTCAAAAAAGCTGGGAATTCTGTTCAGATTGCGTGAATTTTTTTCTTCTGCTCAGATACTCCAGTTATATAAAGGTCTTATTCACCCCTGTATGGAATACTGTTCCCACATTTGGGGTGGATCCGGTTTCACCCTCCTTTTGGATAGAGTTGAAGCTAAGGCTAAGAGGCTTATAAACTGTCCCATACTTTCTGACTCCTTGACCCTGTTCCCTGCGTCGTACGGTGTTGGTGCCCGATCTATTTTCTATTGGTATTATTAACGGCAGGTGCTCGAGAATTGATCTCTCGCATTCCTCCACCACTGCGTCGCCCTCGTAACACAAGAGGTGCCTTGTTCTCTCATGAAAATTGTGTGAATATTGGAGACTCAAGGATCACTCGTTGTGGTACCTCTTTCTTTCCAGCCACATCTGTTTTGTGGAACTCCTTGCCTTCTTTTATTTTCCCCACAATATTCAATCTTCTGGCTGGTCCCGCGTCTGCTC
>JABUQX010104304.1:0-27500 GCA_015478945.1 Trachelipus rathkii | reverse complement strand
ATAGAGGATAGTTAGGTTTTAGATATAATACCTATGAGATGAGATGGCTATAGAAGATAAGAGAGAGGTGAGAGTAGAATGACTATATGAAGAGATAGAGAAGTAAATAGAGAGAGAAAGGGAAGAGCCATAATAAATTTAAGAAAAAGTAACCCAGGGTAATATAGAGAAAGGAGAGTATTAGATAGTGATTATAGATTTAATAATGAAAGTATGAGATATAAGAGAGTGAAGAGAGTAAAGAGAGAGTAGGATAATAGAGGTAATATATAATAATGAGAGGAGATATAGAGTATAGAATAAGGCGAATAGAAGATAGTGAAGGTAAGGAATAAATCTGTTTATAGCTAAACACTGAAGACATAGAGCATCTGACGCAGATATATGCAGTGTCTTATATACAGGAAAAAACTGAGTAGTAGACCTGAGACGTAGAGAGAATGATGTACGTGAGAGCGATAGATGATCTATAGAAAGCGAAGTGACGGCAGAGTGCAGAGGAGATACGTGATGTAAAGAAGAAGAAGAGAGAGTAGGCATCTGAGATGCATAGAGAAGATTCGATAGCAGCGGGTGTAATCCGTGAAGAAGAACTCAGAAAATATTGGACTATATATATAAAAAAATTTATATCCTTGATCTGCAATACCCGGTTAACAAAAAAGTAAAGTGAGGGATACACTAAATGTGGAAAGGAATAAGAAAATTATATATGACGAAACATAAAGACAATTGTATAAAGATTATGATATAATAGAGATTTAGCGCTCTGCCATAGAAATGCTACAGTGATAACACTCAATAATCGATATCTATTTAAATCGTATGTTATAGCTCTATTATAATTCTGTATATTCACTGTAATCATTTTACATATAATTTAACTGAATAAAAAAGTAACAAATGTACGATTGGTCATTCTTTTTTTAATTTAATTTTCTATATTTTTAGTTATTTATTGTTTAAATAATTCACAATTGAATTATATTTATATTCGAATTAAATAATTAATTGATTAACACATTTCAGTAAAATAAATTAAGTCAATTAATAATTAATATTTATTAATTAAATTAATAATTTAATATTATAGTAAGTTATTAAATTTTTAAATAATATACCTAATGATAGAGCGAACAATATTAAACCTAATACCAAACACTATAAAGAGATATTATGAAGAAATATATGATTGGAATAAAATAGTAGTACAAAAAATGTGTAATAATAATTATCAATAAATATTAATTTAAATAATCTCTATATTATAAATAATTATCATATATTGTAATATGTATAATATCTTAATTATATATTCATGTCCTTATAATAAATGTATTAGAATGTTAAATCATAATAATTTATTGGCTAATATTATAATAAAATTTTTAAATTATTATTAATAAAATTTTAGTTTTTATTCTGATTTTTAGGTATAAATTTTAAGTTCAAATTAAATAATGAGTGAGATAATTAATTAAAATTATTATAATAATAATTAAATTATAATATATTATAATCAATATTATTATGAGTTAATTGATTATGACAGTAATTGAATAGTATATACTTTGAAAATGAATTTAATGTATTAAGCGTATAATGAATATTGTGAGTGATTCTCGCTTTTACCTCTATATTATAGTATAAATTAATATAATTATAATATGAATGGGAATAACTATTACACTCTAATTAATGAGATACTCACTTCTAATTAATGATAAGATCCAATAATAATATTTAAATATAATTATATAAATTATAAATTATTAATTATAATAATAATATATTAAATATATAATATATATACATTCATATTTTAATAATTTAATAAATTTTTAAAGCCTATTTACATCCACCCATGTTACCCAATAATCTATATTCATAATAATATAAATATTATTTAATAGAATATAAGTCAGACATATAATAACATTTATACTGCATCTATAAAAGATCGATATAATTAAATACTATGATAGAATGTATTCACTATATACTTAGAAGATTTACTACGTAATCAAATATAAGATATGGAATTTACCAATTTTATATTAATTATAGTATCATATAGTTGAAATGTAAATCATTTGATATAATACCTTTTTTGTATTCGATTTGCACTATGGGGAGAATAATGTATATAGATATTATGTATGGAAGAGCAATGATAGACTTAATTATTCTTTTTATACCAGACAGTGAGTTATTCACTCTGCCTAATAATATTATTAATATCATGACATTATATGCTATTTATTGAGAATTATATATATATCAATCTCCTCATCCCATTGTCGAGAGCTTAAGTTCTGTTTTGACAATAGTTACTTCGCGCAGTGTAGTGATATACGTGAAAATTATTGTTTATCAATTTAAGATAGGTCTGCGCTCTAAATATTATTGTGGAAAAAATATACCATATTGATGATTATATATATATTATATTTTTGGCTTATTTGTATCCATTACGTTTAATGGATTAAGGTCTAAACTTTTACCTGTTTTAATGTTATTTTTAAATTTATAGTGAAATACTCTTATGTAATAGTGTTAGTACTAATATGTGTGTATTTATTGTATTTGTCATGACTCATATATCTCAAAGTGCTTTTTCAGTGTCTATTGCATTTTATGATTAGAGATCTCACTCTGCTTCCTCTAATAATTTGTCACTTATATCTATGTAATATTCTGAATTCTGTGCGTGTACTTTTCGCTCAGTCACCGTTTTACTCCTAAATTAGTATTTTAATCCTTTTCTATCATATTCCTTTATGTTGCCAACATAAGATCTGATTATTTATATTACTTTGTTTAAAGCGTGAGTAGTCTAGTGTAATAGATTAATTTTTATTCAATTTTGTTATTGATATTGGCTTCCCTTATATGTTTGAAAATTTTCATTAAAGTTTTCTTTTTCTCAAATCTTATTAGACATTCTTGTAAGTGTTATCACGAAATATCTTCTGAAATCGAGTCACAAAGAGGTGAACTACTAAATATCGGAGTGACTGGTAAATTTCTACTAGGATTTTGTTATGTGCTAATACCCTCTAATATACTTCTTATTATATTAGTGCGAGCGACATTATTCTTATCATTTTTTTTATTATACTAGGTCATCATCTTATGTCACTTTTTTATATGTTATGGTTTACTTGTATTCTATGTATAATATTATTATAGGGCATTATTCAACTTTAAGTTCTTTTGAATAATACTTTATACTGTTAAAGAATTTTCAGTGTTTTATGTGCTATATTGATGTATCAGAGAACTCGTATTAGTCTTTGGGCTCGATGTTTACTCTCGCGATAACTCTCATTCCTCCATGAATAATTTCTGAAATATCTGTGTCTCTTGGTAGAGTTCCATCTCAATGATTTGATTATTTTATAATATATACTTTCCTTGCTGTGACATACTGGTAATTCAGAATTATGTCAGATGTTTTACACTTGAGTGTATCAAAACTCTTACAATTATAGTATACCTCTATAAAAGAATAGCACGTCTATTGTGGGATCAGCTAGAGTTTATAAAATGGTCATTGTGTGAGTTTTACCTATAGCGTTATAAGTCATGCGGAGATGGAGTTGTAGTGCTTTATTGGTTACCATTATCAGGTGTACTTGAGAGCGTGGAAGAGTCATAGCAATCAGGACGAGACATTATGTATAATATATTTTTTAGACTTACTGATGGAGTAGCTATTACGTGTCAATGACAAGATTTCGTCGAATGCTACGAGTACGGTCTTATCAGAGTCCCTCCTCCATATGTTTAGATTTCTTATGTTTTTTATATTTGAGTGATATGTTTATTTAACCTCCTCGATTAAATATGGAACTATCTCATGCTCATGTTCCATGATCATATTGTGTTGGTTGTATATAGATAATATCCTATATGATAATAATGAGTATATCTCTTTATTTCATAATAAAATTTTTTACTTATAGCTCTCTAGAGATTCTAAGAGTGCATTGTGTATATTACTCTAAATTTGAAATTATTTATCAATTATATATGTACTAATTAAGTGTGATTATTATGGTGATATGTGAGAATAAGAATAATAATATAATATGATAAGATATAGGTGTACAAATTCATATCAGGCGTGAATATTAAGTTAGGTTTGTCTATTTCTCATTATGTCACTAGTTGATGATTCTTTTAATGATTTATTACTTTTGAGTGTGAAATATAAATTAATCGAAAATATTTGACTCTGAAGATGTTTTTCACTTAGTCACTATATGGAAAGAGACGTATAATACAAGTCAATCTGAAATACTTCCTATAGTTCTCGCCTAAAGTGGCATACTCCTCAATCACAATTATATTTGTAACATAAAATTAAGGATATATGATAGTAATATTATATCAAGTTAATTATTAAAATAATGATATTATAAGATATTAGAAGTATATATATATATATCTGAAAATAGTAATATTAATATAATTAGTAGATGAGTAAAAAATAATTAGATAAATATATTTAAATAATATTAAGAATATACAACAACAAAGGAATAATATATAATTAATATAGTTATTATTATAAATAATAATAATACAGCACTAATTAATAATTGTATATATACTTGACAATGATGACATGTATATATCTGAATATGATCGATGAATAAATTTAAATTATATAATATTTAAAGATAGATAATCAATATTATATATAATTATGCTTATCTGATGTATATATATAAATATATAATATATTATATAATATATAATACTAAGTATATACATTAATATAGATAATACTATATTATAAAAATCTAAAATTAATACATATTCAAACATCATAAATATCGAACATTAAATCACACGGATCTATCATAAAATAAAATATTAAATCTAACTGAACATTAATAATCACATTATTATGGTATATTCATAGTCATCTATAAATGTCAGACTTAGATATTACTTACTAATATTATATATTTCTATACTCTAATTGATTACATCCTAGATGTATATTGATTATATTCATTATGACATATACATATAGTATTAATAGTGAAATTATTATGTTTATCATATTCATAATGGAGTATGTGTATTTGATATCATGAGCTCTTTTAGATTATCCTTATCTAATTGCCGGTTGATGTACTATGTGCATTATTCACTTCATCTTATTATGTGCATATACTCATTTGAGTTCGATATCATCTATGTCATCTATAGTCTTATGTTACATTAGATTTGTCATTCTACCGTGACATTCATTATGTATTGATTCACGATTATTATGTTAGTAATACGAATATAATTAACATTATTATATTGATTAATTGATGTAACTATTTATAAAATGTCTATATGTGCGTTAATTAATTATATAATTTAAATGTATCTTATTAGTAATTTATATTTGTATGTACGAACAATAATATAACTTAGTGGATAATTTTTCAAATTCCACTGATGATTATCCTAATTGATATAATTGGTCTCACTATATGTACATCAGAGAGCTTTATTGTATATTTCCACTATATATTATATAATACTTATAGAATATAAGTGTATGATGTACTACTAAGTTATTAGTATATAATGAATGCAATTTCTGTTGAAGTGTACTGATTAATGAGACATTTATTAGACAATATCTAGTAGACTGTATTATTGATTATTTAATATAATATGTTAATTATGTATTATTTTAATTAATTCTGATTATAATTAAACATTGCGCATTCATTAATTATTACATATCGTTGTATAACTACTCGAAGCATAACTATACTATCATTATATAATAAATCTATATTAGAGTACAGTTCTATGTTAGCTAATAGATTTTGTATTCTACTTGTTTTAATATATTCCCAAAGTTGTCAATAAGGTTCATTAGCCACATCTCCGTTCACTCTCATAATGTTCACGATACGTAAATTCAGTTGAGAAGTTTCATCGCTCGCATCTCGATGTAGTTATTAGTTAATGTAATTAATTAATGAGTGTGATACTCTTATAATTAATAATGTCATGATAGCATATTAAATAATATATACTATAATTGATTATTAACTAAACTCTATATTATATAGACTCATAATGAGTGATTTTTCCGGTTATCAGAAATTAGGATTTTATCTTTTAAGGTTAGGTTAATTACCTTTTCTGTATTAGTGTCAATTAGCTGGTGTTTTATTTCTTTATTTTTGTTTGTTATTCGTTAGGGTATCTGCAAATATTGTATGAGTGGGAAAGATATATTATTGCCGAGATTATTCACTCAATTCACGCTCATAATATGTATGATAATTAATTCATTAAATCTCTCATAAAATAATATAGGGATTTATTATTATTGATATAATGAATTATTATCTATAATCCCATATATATCATTAGGCAAGGATTCGAGTGTGTGGAGAATGGATAATATATAATTATTCTTGGGGAAGGCATTATTGCCACTTGCATTGGATGTAATTAATATATATTCACTAAAATGGTATAATATATACAGTGATTCACTCGTAGTTATATGTCACTCTATAGGATTGATTATTGCTATCTATTATTATTATTATTAGGTATCTAAAGATGAGCCACATATTTTCAGGATATCTACAATTGTTGAATAAGTCTCATTATTATCCTTGGCGAGCAAAATAGTCTAACAAGCAGATATTCAACTTGAAGGTAGTCGATCGTTAATGAGGCATAATTCGAGCCATGCCAATACCTCTACGAAATTTATCACATCGACCAGACCGTCGGCTTATGAAAAGGAGGTATGAACAACTAATTGGTAAATTGGTCCCTATACTTTGAAAGGTTCAGATTTATCCTAAATCATATAAGTGGGAGAGATAATGTCATAGCCGACTATCTAGGTCGTATGCCGAAGATACTTTGGTTTCATCATCAGAAGTCGCCGCTGAAGAAGGAGCACCATGTAAATGAAACCAATGTTTTAAACATCATGTACATAAAAGCAAAATGTACCAATTTGCTTCATAATGGGGGCCAAAGATGTAATGCAGTGGTACATGAAATATAAACATTACTTTCATTTATGTATTTAATGTAAAGGCAAGTATTCCTCAATTATATTTTACATTGTATATATATTTGATTATGCTGCAAAGCCCAGTGAAAATATTGAATTATGTTTGTTTTTAAGTGGCAAATATAACAACCAAATGAAATCATCCTTTATATGATAAGTGATTATTTATACTATTAATCATAGGTATAATGAGAATAACAATAACTCATACTAATTACATTGATATTATAATTATATATTATTAATAAATATTAATATAATATAATTATTATATATTATAATTATTATATTATTATAAATATATATATATAAAATATATATGTTAATAGATATGTATATAATATCATCTATGTAAATCAAGTTAATAAGTATAATAGTGAGTAGAGTGTAGGTGAGGTATATATTATAGCGGTATATATAATAGTATATATAGTATAATATTTAGTACACCGTATATATAGATAGTATAGTTAATATATCATAGTAGGATAAGTATAAAATTAATTTAAAAATATCATATATATAAATATATTAAATAATTATTATATATATAATTTATATATATATATATATAATAATATAATATATTAATATATATAATATATATATATTTATATTATATATATATATATATATATGAAAATAATATATATATATTTATTATATAGTTGTCATATTAATATATATTATTATTATATATATATATTAATAATTAATTATAATATTAATTATTAAATAATTATTAATTATTAAATAACTATGTATTATTAATAATATTAAATTTGATTGTTAATTCTTTATGAAATGGCATGTGTATAAAAATTTATTTATAACCAATAATTGTATAATATTAAAATTAGTGCAACTTAATTTTAAGTTTATTAAAGACTAATGTATTTAGTTTACTTTACATATTACTTACATTTATTTTAATGTGTCTCACTGTTAGCCTATAGATTAACACAAATTTAATAATTATGAAAAATTGTGCAACAATAAAGAGCCAGCATAAATAATATAATAATAATTTTATGCTCCAGAATTTAATTAGGATGGAATTAAAAAATAAATTGTATTTAATTAATTTAAAAAATATAATAATAATATCCTTCACTATTATTTTAATACGTCAAACATAAAAAAAATAATTATATTAATAATCAATGAAATAAATAATAGATATAGTATAACTAGAGATATAAGAAGAGACAAATTATTATAATAAATAATGAGATAAATAAATAATAACATACTAGCACTATCATTGTACAGTAAATAATGAATAATAAGAGAAAATAATACAGATAATATAATATGAATATATAATAGCAGAGATAGATAATAAATAATTAATAAATGAATAATAATAAAATAATAATAGTTACAATATAATAATATGATAATGAATAGATAGATGATATATTAGTGATATGAGTGGAGTATGATAGATAAGTAGCCTATAATGATAGATATAATGACATAATAATAATAATAAGTTAAGTGTAATAAATAGTGAATATAATAAAGTAATGAATGAGATATGACACTAAATAAATAATAATAATAATGGAATTAATAATAATAATAATAATTAATATAATATACTATCTAACTATTAACGTATTTAACATTATCATTTAGAGCGATTAACATATTAAACGAGTTAATTCGATTAACATTAACATCTACATCTCACCACATGTAACAACTGTAACCATCTAACATCTAGTATTAGACCGAGCTATTATTGTATAAATATTATTGTTAGTGTTATGTATATTTTGTATTATTACCAATGAAGTGTATATTGTTTATATATTACAAAGTATATAATAAATATGTGTTTTAATTTATTATATGTAATTATAACTCAGTTATAGTATAAATATGATGCTATTTATAATTTTGTAGTATAGGTATATATATTAAGGATATGTAGTTTATTATAAATTAAGTTATATATGTATATGTGATTTATATGTATATATTTATTATTAGCTAATGATATCAATAATAAGTATCGTATTTAGCGTATATAACTATAGTATTTTATATTAAAATAGTTTAGCATATGTGTAGTACTACTAAAAAATATCGTGCTTAAGTATTATACAATGATAACTATATAATCACATAGTATAAGCATTTATATGTATCATTTGAATAATTATAAATTATATTTATTAGATAAGTGTTGGATAAATTTCACACAAACCTTCTAATATAAAAATTATAAAAACTTTATCAGTGAGTTATAAAAATATATATTTTTTTTTATTTATTAAATACTAATATATAGTTATAATTGTTATCAAGTCACATTATGCGAGTATTTATTTAATAATAAATAGATTTGAGTTATAAATCAAAAGGCATAATCATCTATTAGCATTGTAGTCACAGCTGTTTTATGTCAGCTGGCCTTGCAGTATTTTGTGCACACTTAAAAATCGAATATTATTTTATAGAAATTTCATAATTTCTATTTTAATATTCAATATATATATAGTTAAATATACTCTAAATATCAGAATCTGATATCAGAATTCATGTATTTATATTTTGTATTATTAGTTAATATAAATTTTATGAGTTATTATATCGATTCTTGAAACATTTAATAGTTATTATGTATAATATATAATAAGATACAATATATTAATGTGTCGATAATATTAATATATATATAGGAAAATAAGATTATATAAGTCAGTATGGGTGATGACTAATATATAGTTTAACGTAGTAATAGTTAGATACTACCGCACTTATAAAAGAGTCTAGGATGATAAATTATAAACTATTGATAATATACTATAAGTTAATTAGGTTATATTAATATGCGCTAAATGTAATGTATATATATCTATATTAAGTATAACATAATCATTATATAATACTATAATATAATGTGTGCGTGAATTTTAGATGAAAATATATATACCTTATATAATATATAGTATGATTATTGATATATAAGTACCTAGTATATTAAATACTAGGTATTTATATAATTAAAGGAATATTTATTTGTTTTTTATTATATCATTATTATTTTTATTACTTTATATAAATATATTATTTATAATATGCAACAATGATTAATAGATATTTTACACGCCAAAAATAACGAACACGCTGAATATTAGTGTGTTAATACCTCACTTATATATATAAATAATATTGAAAATATAATGTATTTTAATAACAATCACTTGTATTAATAAAATACATTACAATAATCTATGAGATAATATATAATTAACATATAAAAATTAATTTGTTAATTTTAGTTAAGAAACTGATTAAATAAAATAAATAAAAATAAAATATAGGAATCTATGTATAAAAACTCTAAAATTATTTACAAATTAAAAACACAAAAAAAAAAATAAAAAAAAATACAAATGTGAAAAAATTAATAAAAAAATATAGGATGAGTTTTCACATTATGATATAAAGTAGTTATAAATAATTAACTATAATCTATTATGTAAATATCTCATTGAACGGTTTATTCACATAAGCTAGTATCAAAGTAAATCTTACGTATGATGTATCAATATATAACTCACTCGATAAAATACACTTGGTAAAGTCTATATATCAGTAGATAGATATTATAATATTATGTAGTTAGTATAATGATTGAACAAGTTTTAGATCTCATTGTTCTATTAGCCAGTATTTGCACAGCCGTGATATTTAGTATCATTCAAACTTTATAACAGTAGGCCTATTGTATAATATAATACTATATTACCAATAATATTAACAATTATGGATTATTAGTGTAAGGTAATAATCCTTAAAATAAATATAGTTGTTTATGTAAGGTTGATAGGTATAAGGCATACTCACGTGAGTATAGCCTGCTAGTACCTAATATATATATATATATATAAGTAGATTTGTACTTATCCTCAAGTTTATATACTCAGAAATAATAATACTATAGAAGTTTTAATTATAAACTGATTTATTAATATTACAGTCGGCCCAAAATTACACATTATATTTATTTTGGATTCCCATTCGAACTGTAGAAATTTGCTCCGAATATCTGTTACATATCACAGGAAAAGGGAACGTTGCGATGTTTCAAAAAGACGATATATAGATTATGATAATATGCCCAATACCTGTTCAACAAACGTGAACCTTTAATTTCTCTTTTCTTTCCCTACACTTCGAGTACTGCACCACAGTTGGAGAAATACAATTTGGCAAGACTGGACTTTCCTCCTCTTCAAGCCTGTATTATATCAAATATTTTATTGCCTTTCTAAAGTAAATAAGTGGATTTTTATGTAGTTGAAATTCTCATCTTTGCATCTCATATGCGATGAAGAGTATATACAATTTTCATCAAGAAATCATGATATATGCTTGAGATAGGCTACATAAATACTCATTTAGAAAGTTACCATATGGGATGAGATGTATAGGTTATAGGATGCATACTAGCTAGATGTTAACATCACATCGATGTATCTGAATAATAATGATATATATAGAAGATATATATAGTTATTCAGCCTAGCACCAATGTGCGGCGCAACCACTACATAAAGTAACCTAGAAATAACCAATAAAGATGTCCCGAAAAGAGTCCTAAAATAGGTCAATGATTATATATAATTAATCTTAGTTGTGATTATGTAGTAAGCGTCGCAGATATAGTAATTTGGCGAGTGAAATCACAAGGCGTAGGCACACAAAGGAGAAACAGGAACAGAGGGTATATTAAAAATCTAAAAATTATGGCTTCTTGCGTCAAGTAATGAAGTATATAGTAGATATAATATAATATATTATTATTATAAGCACGTAGATAGAATATAAGTATATTATAAATATATATAAGTATTATAAAAGATAAAGTAAATAGAAAGATATATATATAGATATATATATGTAAAATGATATATATATAAATATAGTAATATATATATATATATTATAAGATATATATAATAAATATAATATAAATTATATTATTATAAATAATATTAATATAAATAAAATATTATATATATTAGAGTGATACATATTAAAGAATATTATATAAATATATAAAATAATTATATATATAAAATATTAATAAATATATATATGAATAATATATAAATTATAATTAATATATAATATGCGTACTATGATAGTATATAAAAGTATAATAAAAAATATAATCCCAAAACCCAGAAAATGAGGCCGGAAATAGTACTACTAATACCACTGTAACCTTATATAAACAAATATATAATGCTAGCTACCTACTACAATATGGGTTGGCAAGTAGTAAGATGAACACTAATATATATAATTAAAATATAAAATATATCATATAATATAATAAGTATAGTATATTAATATATAATGATAGTATAATATAATATAATATTATGTAATATAATATATATAAGGTATATATTTAATAATATATTATATATATATATATATTATATTATATATATATATATAATATAGTATGTATATATTATATAAAATATAAAATAATATAATATTATATATATATATGAAAGCTAGGAACCTGTTGTGCTACGAGATCGACTTAGTGGTGACGGAATTCGACAGGTCAGCTTACACGAGCACCTACCGTTGTAATACCTATAGAAAAGAGATAGTGCGACAATGTAAAGTCGCATAGGAAGAGGGTCAAGGGAGTTTGAAAGTAGGTGAACAGTTGATTAGTCTCTGAAGGTTTTGACTACAACCCACAAAAGAAGGGTGGAACCGGATTACCCCTTCCCTCCAAATTCGATGCTTTGAACAAGTACTACATTAAAAATAAGCAAATAAAGAACTCTATGTAAATCTGGTGATATACCCATGATGAGAAGTGTAATACGGTATCCAATTAGATAAACTATACATGTAAAACACCGCACGAAGCTTTCATTTTAAGTCCAACCTTACAAGCCGATTGTGGTGATGGATGAAGTTTTAAGACAATTTATCTGATTTTAAATGTTCAGTGCAAGGAGGTTTATGTTAAAGTAAACGTACCACCCGTTGACAATTGTCAGATTCGCTTACAAATTGTAAATGAACGATAACGTTAGAGCTGAAGATGTGAGATGTGATATTGGTTTATGACTGAACGCAGGGTGTTTTGAAGTGAATAGTAAATGTCAAGATAAGTTTAATAGTTTTAAGATAGGCTGGTTGAATTTTTTCAGCGGGAAGAATTCGCACGAATGACCTCCCCGAAAGTAGTAAATTCCTATTGAAATAAAATCTAGCAAAAAATGTAAGTCTATAATGTTTAATGACTGGAGATTCAATATAGAACGACTTTTGACTATATTATAAACTGAAAGATGTGAGTGCCAGGATTTGGAAGGGTGATTTGAATAATGGAGAGATTCAGTTCATATCGGGCTAAGATACGATCAGAGTGTAATGAGTGTGTGCGCACAAGCTTGGAAGGAAAGATGTGATAAGAAGCTACAAGTGATAAAAACAACTATGTCATAGTAAGCATTACGAGAATGCCATCAGCAAGTTTACGAAGAAAGAGAAGGGTGAAGATTCAGCGGTCGCCCATCAGAACAAGCACACCACAATGGCAACAGATATAGACCAAGTGAGAAAAACACTGAGACCCAGAGTATAGCACAAAGAAGCGATGCTTGAAAAAGTAGCGTCGTGATACCTGCTACAAATGATTAAGAAGTAAATTCCAATTGTTACAAGTAGCGACCACCATGAGATAACATACAAGTATTCCCTTAAGGAGAGAAGTATCTTAGATCACTGAGAATAGAGAAAAGCTGTGTCAACCAAGTGCGACATCGAGCTTCAAAAAACATTAAGAATATAATGAGCGTGAAAGAAAGAATGAGATCCGGACGCCATGAGTACAGAAATAGAGCAGTCTGAGGAGAGTTTAAAGATTTATAGAGCAGAAATTCAAAGTTGTCAAGCTATTGGACGTATATTATAGAAGTCGGATAGATGAGTAGCTACCCTTTTCATGGATATCAGGATGAGGCTTCAGAATAAAATATATTAAGTATTGTGAATATAGTAGTATAAAATAATTTAGTATATATATATTTACTATAGTAATAGTGAATATAACTATACATATTTAGTATAGGTAATATACTATCACTATCATATTCTATTTATTTATATATAATTATCATAGCATCAAATATCAAGTCACTTTATCTCAGATAAAATATATTATTATCATATAACTAAAAATTCACGCAGACAAAGGTCAAATAAACATAATAATTTTTAGAGTCGAGAGGGCGGGGTTAGTTACCGTAAAAGTAATAATATATATCATGTGATATAGGATAGTAACCACATACAACTCAATAGGATAGCAGTATAGACAATGGAAGCAGATCGGATAATGGGTAATAGTATCTCAACAGAAATAAGTAGTAGTCATCGTCGCGTTATAGCTCACTCAAAGTTGAAGTACTATATTATGGGAGAATAATGATGATTACTCACTAGTGCTTATAAAGTTATGATTCAAAGGATGTAGTGGCTACTTTTATATGTATATAATATAAGTAACTATGTATATGAGTATAAGTATCCTCTTATTATCAACACCAGTATAATTCAGGATAATAATAACTCAGATAATTGAGAATAGAAACATAAGGACCCTACAGGCATATATTATTTATTTATTATATTATATATAGGATAGCATCACGTATTGAAGTATCATTAGTTGAGGTAATAGCTAGGCATATAAATATAGTCCGGAGTGATAATAGTGTAGAATGAGCTCAGTCCGATAGATATGGAAGGTGGAAGAGGGAGTCACAATAACAACTGTAGTTATGGGACCGGTGTAAATAATTACTATCAAGCCAAGCCCGAAAGATTACACGTTATATATATTAGTTAATACTATATGTAAGTTGTGCTGTGAGAGTAAAAATATACGTATACGAAGAACGTATGTTTAATGTCTCTCAGGTAAGATTAACTCATATTTGATATATAATATAAATGCGTTTGTTATTGAGATCGGTACTAGTTAGATTGAAATGACTTCACCTCTTACGCCTAGAAGTGATATGTGAAGTGCGAGGAACCCCCTTTAGTTTTACATGAGAGGGTAAAAAGAGGAACTCAAATAAATCTCCGCTAAACTATGTGTCAAACTGAACCAGGACTAGTCAGTATATGATTTGATGTCATTTGGGAATCGTTAACATCGGTATGTCGCATTGCCATCTTAAGTACTAGCCTGGAATCCAATCGAACAATTTCTGGGTGTGAGCTCACGCCCCCATATGCCCGCTGTTTTCCAGGGGGTCATTTCGATGAGTATAATGTACTGCCGCAAAATATTCAACGGGGTCAGAAAAGATCTTGATAACCCGATTATCGAAACTCTGCCATCAGGTTCTTCCCATGGTCTACCAGCATAAGCTGAAGCAACTCGCGCATAGCACATCTTTCTAATAAATTAGAGAATGGAGAGAAGAATTCACTAAGCATAGAATCTGATCAAATTAAATCATAATTTTGGAATGGCGAGTTGGAAGGGTTGGAAGTGATGTGGTACAGAGGGGGGAAACCTCAGTTGCCACAATCCTTGGGACAGTAACTACATAGTGTAGGATATACCTGTGGAGACGATGCTTCCTCCAAGAGCCCATAATACTCGGCAGGAGCCAATCTCAAACTGTAGTTTTTGTTGACTTAGTAAATTATTAGAGGTTTGCCACCCCCTTCGCCGTTCCTCACTTGCCTACCCTAAGCACTAACACATCCATACCTTTGAGTGGGGGGCAATTATACTTTTCAGAGTTACAGGTAGCGGCCGATATTATAGAAACATATTCTGTGAGGCCTGTGACTTCCTTAGGATGACGTCCTCACAAAAGACACACTAAGAGGAATTGGTATTGAAGAAGACACAGTATGCTGAAAAACTTTCATAACAGGTGTCCAGTGACATCAGTCTTGTGAAAGTAAAGTTTAACACAATTAGTTTTGCGTTTGGTAGCGAATAAATCTTCTATGAGACAGTTGTCCCCGCTCTAATTCACTCAAGTTGACAAAGAGAGGAGTAGATGAATAAATTGCATGTCTAGGCCATTGTGGTTTCAAACTCAAACAGCGATTATTTCTTACGGTTTCCCAACTCCCCATGTTCAAAGTCCTTCTATGAAAATCCTGGGATAACAACAGGAAATACGGTTTGCGGTAGTTAGCCTTGCTGCGGGTGTTGATGAAAATGGCAGTGTATGCCCATTGGTCCGATGTTACAGAAGAGCGAATACAGACTATCCAGTTTTTATAAACCGATCGGAGAGAAGACTTTAAATAGCAGAGTACGTAGCGGGGCATACGGCAACCAAGATTGATGTCACTTCTTTAGAGACAAGAGTGGATACTGGTGCCGCATTCTGAACGGGAGAAATAGAGTGGGGTGTATATGATGATCCAACTCAGAGGTCGATTATCATCTTTGATATTAGTTAAAGAGATGGCGGTCTATCTTCTTAATTTTTGCTAAGGACAATAAGGTAGTTGCATTGCAGACAGAAACCAAGGTATCTTCCATTGCGGAACTGATCCTTTCGGGGCGAACGGTTCTCTGTGCATTCATTTGGTAGTGTACGCTCACGAACAGAGTGAGAGGAACAGTGTTTTAAGCATAATGAAAGCTATAGAGTTGCATCCTCAGTTAATTAATAGATGTTTGGCCAGAGAGTTAAGCTGCGCATTTGCACCGTGATTCTAGACCATGTTCTTCTTACCTCCTCCTCGATGGAGCCTAGCCGATCAATAGACTTCCGCTCGGTGGTTACTGGCAACCTTAGACAGCCCAACGCCCCGCCGTTGCACATTAACTTCTTACCTTTCTTGTACTCTTTCATAAACTCGTTAGGTTACCACCAAAGTAAACCCTGTGTGGTTTTCCTATGACTCTTTTTGAATAGTTACACCATCCTTTACTAGTATACTTGTTTTCACCTTTTTCCATGACCTCCATATTCCTCTGTTAGAGTGACATCCGTCTTTCTGCTCTTACTTTTTAAAAGTCTTCCCGAATCAGTTTTATAAGTTCTCTGTACGTTCATCACCAGGGCTATTTTCCCTTCACCACAGCTACAAACATCTTTCTTCAGAACTTTGAATGTGAACGACTGCGTCACCTCTCAATTTCTCTCCCTCTTCGTAAGTACGGTCTGTTTCACCAAACCACTGTGTACTTTCTTCAACTGATGTCACCTGGACACCTGTTATACCTGTGTCTTCTTCAACATCTCTTAGTGGTTTTGTAGGGACGTCATCTTCTTTGTAACTTTTTCATCTGTAGGTGAACGCTGGGACCCTATCATCACATTCAGTGATGATCCAGTGATGGCTCCGCGGTTGGCTCGACATCTTTATTATTGACGTCCAAGGATTGTGGCACTGACGGTTTCCCTCTGTACAATACTTCCACCTCCAAACTCGCCATTCCAAAATTATGATTTATTTGATCAGATTCTTCTTGTGAATCTTCCTCAGCGTTCTCAGCGATAGGGACCAGCATACTCTAGCGCGTTATGCTCGACGTCTACTTTACGAAGGACCTCGACACCGGTCGAACTCCCCATGCGAGGTCAAGGCTGACTTAATTGCAATGCCTCCTTTAACAATTCCCAATGACCAAATCAAAATACGACTTCTCGGCAGCACTGCTGCGCGTTGTCTTACCCACGTAATAAGGGTATCCCACATCAATACTTTGCGAAGGAGATTGCAAAGCAACTGTGGTTAACCGTCCAACACCTTATTTTCATTTATCTCCGCACATAACACGCTTTTGCCCTTACGAATTTTTCTCGCACAACTACTACGTTACAACCGGTATCTCGGAGGGCTTTGACTTGATAGCCATTCACCGTCCCATACGTTACAGGTAGGTGTGACACTTCGTCATATTCCACCTTCCCTATGTCATTCAGGAGACTCGGCTCTTCACCTGACCCACTCAGGACTTTATTGCCGCTATCAAAGACTCCGGATGCTCCCGTGCCCTTTGTTTCTTCCTTCTGTTTTCCTGAATTACTTTGTCCTCTACCACTGGTGTTGAAATAAGGAGGGACTCTACAGTCTCTTGCGAGATGCCCTCTCCTTTGACACTTAAAGCACGTGATCACCTCCCTAGGCTCACTGCTACTGCGACGATGACCCTGTCTGTCGCCACTCCCACTTCCGATCCTGCTTCCATTGTCTGCTAATCCTGTTGTATGTTGGTACCTCCTTTCATGATTACTATTCGTCGAGTAACCCCCGCCTCTCGATCTAAAATTATTATTGTTATTATGACCTTTGTCTGCGTGAGTGCTCTTATCAACGTGATTGTGACTTCGCGTGTGACTGTTTGATGCTAGATTTAAAAGATGAGCTCCCATGTAGTTCTCTGAACTAACAATACTTTCTTCAAATACTTTATTAATTTTCTGAGCCTCAGCTTCGATTCTAGCTTTACGTCTTTCAGCTCTGCGCCTAGCTTTTTCTACTTTAGCTTCAGCTTTACGCTTAGCTTTCTTTATTCCAATTTCAAGCTTAGCTTTCTGTTTGGCTGGCCTCTCTTTCGCCCTTATGTACAATACAAGGTTCACTGCTTCCCTCCCAGTGAATCCTCGGGCTAAACATATTGCCATTAATTCCATACACGACACCACCTCAACAGATTCAGCATTAGAAGAAGCCATTGTTATAATCGTTGTATCCAAAACAGATTATAAAATATACCGTTCGTTAACAAAGTCACTTCTTGACGCACGAATCACAAATCACGTTTTCTACCAAAATTTTGAAATTTGGCTCACACTGATACACGTATGAAAACCAATTTCAAACCGCAAAAATACAAATATATATATATATATATATATATATATATATATATATATATATATATATATATATATATATATATATATATATATATATATATATATATATTATATATATATATATATATTTATATATATATATATATTATATATATATATATATATATATATATTATATATAGTATATATATATATATATATAGATATATACTAGGTTTACATAAACTATAGTAAAATTTGACAAAATCTTGCGGGAGAAAACAGTGTTTTCGCCCCAGAACACAAAGTAAGTGAAAACGGAAATTAATCAGCTACCTATTCATATTATCACTTTTCACACGTGATCAATCTTTTATAACGAACTTTAGATCTCTATACACTAAAACACCCATTTATATATACAGATAAGCATTAATTATAGTTATATATTAAAACACATGTATACTCAGTATACTAAACGCGTAGCTAAATATATAATATATATATATATAATTATATATATAATATATTTATATATAATATAAAAATATATATATAATATATATAATATATATATATATAAGATATAATATATAAATTAGAATATATATATATATATTATATATTATATATTAATATACTATATATATATATATATTAATGATAAATATATTAATATAATATATATAATATATAATATATATATATATATTATATATATATAATATATATTAGAGCATAGAGACTGAGATATAATATATATAATTATGGAAATTAAAGCATAAAAGTATATATATTACAAAGTATGAGTATCCAGTGTTTCTCTGCTTCCAACAAAGCCAAGAGATATTGTTGCAATAGCAAAATTGCTATTCACCCAAATATGGAAAAAAAAAAAGAGTAGGAATATATGTGGCAACGTGCGCACTCAACCAAAATATATTCGAGTCACAAACAGACTATAAATTGACAAAGCTGAATATTATTAAAAACTACAATACCCTACACAAAACTAAATAATCACCAACATGTTTATATGATAAAATATTAAGTAAGGTGGGGATATCGTCATGTAACATGCAGATTCTTAACTTCTGGTCATATTGGTTCGTGTAGCAAAATTATCACAAACATGTATAGTATGAGCAGTGTGAAGACTAATATTTTCGAAGGCGCTTAAGTCAACGAAGAATAAAGTGACCTACACTTTAATAGCCTTTCCAACAGTAGCCTAATAAATGATCAGATATATGAATAATCAAAAAGTAATAGCGAACTCCTGCTAAGTGCTCTTGAAAATACATGTGACTCACAACCCCACCGACGACCACTCCCCTATTTCTCCATTTAATATGTATAGCGACGATGAATCACAGACATACACAATCTCTTATGTATGCAATAAACATATTCTATATGTATCGCTGAAACTGTATACAATCTCCACTATTGGCCATTACTCCACCAGTTGTACATCAATATAACGTAACACACTTTAAGCATATATCTTCGAAACCCTGTGCATACACGTTGTAATTGATAACAAGTTCAGACACGCTCTGCTATTACAAGTTACGCTATCCGAGCACATGTGTGCACACAGATACTCAGACGACAAGACCTCCTTGTTACTTGGGTCAGAATCTACTACTTATACTCTCCTGCTCTCTGACAATACCTCTTCAAAGAGATGCTCATCAACACAAATCGGTGTTGGTGCACACACGAGTATCTTTGCTCCTACTAATGAGGAGTAGTCAAAACCTCCCGAGATTTATCGGAAAAATTCAGATATAGATGTCCTTGAATCAACTGCAACTACAAACCTTATTTATGATCAGTTTCATTTGAATATCCTGAAACAATGTCATATTTAAAGATCGGGTGATAATAATTATGCTACTCTCGAGAATATATATACAAAATAAAAATGAACAAGTGAGAATAACATTTAGGAAAACAACTCAGTTACAGTACATGGAAGCGAGTAAATCTCAGAAAGTATTTATATATGAATAAAAAAAAAAAATAAATACATCGTCCTCCTCTCTCTCACCATTCATCCAAACACTAAGCGGCTCTTCTAACAAATCCCATCTGACAACACACCAACACTAATAAGCTACAATCAGACATACCTATCACACTACTACACAACATAACTACTCACTTATACTATAGAGCTACTCACACAACTATAGAATACTATCGTAGTACTATAGATATACTAAATAATGAATATGATTTTGATGATACTCAATCACACACACTTACCATAATACAATAAATAGGCATATAATGCTTTTTATCTTTAAATATAACAAATCTATTATAAATCACCTCGACGCAGCTCCTATATTCAATATAAACTGCTATACAATTATAAATATATATAGTGTCATAGAATTATAAGAAAATCTATAAAGATCAACATTTAAAATAATATATAACTAACAAAAAGATATAGCAAGGACTGATCGATCGTATAGATAGGTATTAAAGCATAATAACACTTGACAAGATTCAATAATATTTAGTAGATATATTACAACTAGAATATGTCGATGAGATAGTTCTATAGACACTAACAAACGCTAAGCCAGCTCGACATATTAAACAGCTGACTACACACAATGCCAAGAAGTATTGCTTCTGACCTTACTAAGTCGATTACAACAATAAGTCTTTATTTAAAATTATAACAGAAAACTGGTGACTTTGACAATTAACTCAATATGTTTAAATAAAAATAAAAAAAAAAATATTAAACTGACTAAACGTTTTATTGAAATATATTGACACAAAAATAAATTAATTTGCAAACACTTCAAAAAAAAATTCAATGATACATAAAGCTTACCTGTCAAGTCATATCTTAGCAACGATTTGAACACCATAAAGAACACTTATTACAAAACCGTATATACGCAGACGATGCTTTGAGAAATAACAATTGACATAAAATATTCACATAAATACAAACCACAAAATTGAATTTTAATAAATCCACTCCTTTAAAATACCTTTACCTTACGACAAATAATAAATAGCACAATTTTCCTAATTTGATGAAATTACATTCACCATTTACATTTTATATATTAAAACATAATTAATTAATATTTACTTTGCTAAATAAATAATACAAAACATCTTAAAGAGATAAAAAATAATATATACATATCACATATATACAATTATATGTAAATGATCGCGGCGAAGATAAAGAGGCAGTCAAGATCTGCTAAACCAACTTAATAGTAACAACAATGGAACAGCAACAAATGAAAGTCGAAAATATTAATGTAACATATAAGATACTCTACACACAACTAGCAGTTTAGATGATATTTATCTCTTACCTAAAGTATAAATTTAGTAGATAATACTGTCGACACCTTTGTAATACTAC
Organism: Trachelipus rathkii; assembly: GCA_015478945.1. Taxonomy (NCBI): domain Eukaryota; kingdom Metazoa; phylum Arthropoda; class Malacostraca; order Isopoda; family Trachelipodidae; genus Trachelipus; species Trachelipus rathkii. The sequence goes on along the minus strand of JABUQX010104304.1, from coordinate 5,176 downwards.
CTTCTATAGTCTTAAAAACTGGTTAATAAATAACAGATGTTTAGTATCATCATTATATATTAGGTCAAGATCAGTGAATATATATATCAGACATTATAGAAACTGAATATGAACTCAAGATTGGAATATCTATGAAATACTCGAGTGAGTCTCATGCATTACTCAAGAAATAGTGACGAATAACACAGATACTTCTCGTATTTAGCATAGTTCAATACTGCAAAATATAAAACAGTTATATACAAAGATAAATTATAGAGATACAATATATTGCAGCACTCCACAATTTACAAAATAAATATACTTCAATAAATATTCTCTCTCACTATGGAGTTTAATACTTAAAACAAATAGACAGAAATATTATAATAGATGTAAAAGTATATTAGGCAATAATTCGTATGTTCTGTACTTAGGAAATAAATATTACTACTTGCTATGCGTAGGTTCACTCAACACTCCAACTAATTACCTAAGAGGAGATTAATAGAAAAGAAATACATATCTAGTTACTAGCTAGATGGACAAAGTGCTCAATTATCTGACAAAAATATAATACTCAAGAATCAACGTGAAAAGGGACCGGGACAAATAAGTCAAATCATTTATATAAAGACAATTACTATAGGAATAATATAAGATTATTATACCTCACGCCGCAAAAATATCGCCTAATACAAATGTGCTTTATAAAATAACTAATAATAATAATAATAATAATTAATAATAATAATATAATAATAATAATAGAATAATAATAATATAATAAGTAATAATAATAATAATAATAATAATAATAAAATCAATATTAGTAAAGTTTTGTCAATAACGACCAATGATAATCCAGCTTTCAAAATTAAGCTTCAAAAGATGAGTTTTCATTGGTTGTTATTTGCACTTAAAATACAAACATATTTACAATATTTTCAACTGGGCCTTTGCAGCATACATCAAATATATATAACAGAAAATAATATTGCAATGGCAATACTTGGCCTTTACATTAAAATACATAAATGAAAGTAATGTTATATATTTCATGTACCACTGCATTACATCTTTGGCCCCCCATTATGAAGCAAATTGGTACATTTTGCTTTTATGTACATGATGTTTAAAACATTGGTTTCATTTACATGGTGCTCCTTCTTCAGCGGCGACTTCTGATGATGAAACCAAAGTATCTTCGGCATACGACCTACTGAGATAGTCGGCTATGACATTATCTCTCCCACTTATATGATTTAGGATAAATCTGAACCTTTGCAAGTATAAGGACCATCTCATTATCCTATTATTTTCATACCTCTTCTTGTTCATAGCCGTCAGCGGTCTATGGTCGGACTGTAGGATAAATTCCTTCCCGTAGAGGTATGGCTCGACTTTTCGAATTTTCTAATGCCCATAACGATCGCTAACGCCTCCTTCTCTAAAGTTGAATACCTCTGCTGTGTTACAGACAACTTCTTGCTCCCATACGCGATCGGATGGAGAATTCCTCCGTCTTCTTGTAAGAGGACGTATCCTAATGAAGTGCCGGACGCATCCACTTGCAACGTGAATGTTTTCTCCAATTCTGGCATCTTCAGGATGGGCTTCGAGCTCAAAGCTTCTTTTAACTTCTCAAACGCCTGCTGGTGTATGGATTCCCACCTGATCTTCGTTGGCTCACCCTTCTTTGTTAAGTCGGTCAATGGCGCTGCAATCTGTGCAGTTAATTCTTTTACAAAAGTTCCTGGTAGTAACCAGTGATGCCACTAAGAAAGACCTTAACTTGCTTTCTTATCTTAGGTTGCTCTGTCTTCTTTAATTTTGATTACATTGTCTTCATGTAATCCTTTAGTGCCATTGCCAATAAAATGACCTAAAAATTCAACGCTCGACGAGGCGAACTCGCACTTCGTCGGCCGGATGGTGAATCCCTCCTCTTGAAGTCTTTGAAGTACAGTCTCAATCGTGATCGTATGCTCGCGCCAGGTCTGAGAGTGGACGATGATATCGTCAATATAAAAGTCGACATCATTGATTCCATCCAGAATCCTGCGCATAGACCTTACAAGCGTTGGCTCGCATTTCAACCATACGAAGGGGCAGCTGAGGTAATGAAAATGTCCGTCTTCGGTGAAAACCCGGTTTTTGTAGCAATCCTCAGGCTTTATTTTAATCTGCCAGTAGCCTTTGGCTAAGTCAAGTTTTGTATAAAACTTGTCCTTGGCGAATTTGGTGAACAAAGTCTGAGTCGTAGTCATGGGCTCAGGATCGAAGACCGTAACCCTGTTTAAGGCCCTGTTAATCTGAAACATACTCTTTTTACTTCCATCCTTTTTCTGGGACAACGACAGAACTGGCGCTGAATAAGGCGGACGTAGAGGGAACAATGATGCCCATTCGGATCATCTTATCTGTTTCCTTCTTCAATTCCGTCCTTGTCGTAAATGGTAACTTGTACGGCTTCAGCCTGATGGGGGTATCATCAATAAGGTCTATTGCATGATAGTAATTCTTTGCGGTGCCAGGCACGTCTGTAAAAATTGCTTCATGCTTCTCCAAGATCTCCATTAGTTCTCTCCTCATATCATCTGTTATGTCCTCACTAATCTTAGTATCGGACAGCCTCTCCTTTCGTACCATGGTGGGATCCATTTCCACTAACGTGATGTTTTCTTCGTTTTCAGAATCTAGGATCACTGCCGAAGCACCTATATTCACCTGATGTTGACCCATCTCTTCTTCTTCTTCTTCATCCTCCTCTCTCACAATATACTTCTTTAACAGATTGATGTGATAAGTTTTTATCACATCACCAACTTGGATCTTGTAATTGTCTTTACCATACAACTCCACCACTGTGTATGGCCCGCCCCATCTCATTAGCATCTTGTTGCTTGAAGTCGGTAGTAGAACGAGAGCTGTCTCCTACTTTCAGTTTTCTGGTCTTTGCGCCCTTGTCATAATACCTTTTCTGCGAAATTTGGGCCTTAGCTAAATTTTCTCTAGCCAACTTTAGAGTTTCGTTTAGCCTTTCTTGCAAGTCAAACACGTATCTGTACGTTGACCTTGCCTCTTCAGGATTGATATCTCCTGCCCAAATTTCATGCAAAATTTGCATCGGACCTCGCACAGTTCTTCCGTACAGGAACTCGAATGGGGAAAATCCTGTGGAATCCTGTGGAGCCTCCCTATATGCAAATAAAAGTGGTTCTATAAATTTATGCCATTTCCTCACTTGCTCACTGCACATCCTTCTGAGCATTCTTTTCAGGGTCCCGTTAAACTTTTCTGTGAGGCCTTGACTCATTGGATGGTAGATGCTGGAAAACTTCTGTTTAATATTCAGCATCTTTGTTACATCCCTCATTAGATCAGATGTAAACTGTCTACCATTGTCACTAAGTATTTCCTTAGGCTACTCCCAGCCTCATGAAAATCGATACCAAACTTTCTGTTACCTTCTGGGCAGTTATGCTCTTCAGAGGTACAGCTTCAGGATAGCGCGTAGCGGCATCCACAAGTGTTAGGACATACTGGTGCCCTTCTGAAGATGGTGGTGAGATTGGTCCAATCAGGTCGATTATCACTCTTTGAAACGGCTCTTTAATGGTAGGCATTGGGCACAGAGGTATCTTCTTCACTGATCCTTTCGGGCACGTTTCTGACATATATCACACGAGTAACAATGCTTTAGTTACGTCCAAATATATGTTTGGCCAGAAGAGCTGTTGGGTAATTTTACCCATTGTCTTCTTTACCCCCTGATGACCACCGAAGACTTCATCATGTGCCACCTTCATAACTCTACTTCTGTACTCTTTCGGTACCACCAAAGTAAACCTCTCCTGTTGGTTTTCCATGACTCTTTTGAATAGTACACCATTCTTTACTATATACTTGTTTTCACCTTTTTCCACTGACCTCCATATCCTCTGTAGAGTGACATCGTCTTTCTGCTTACTTTTAAAAGTCTCCCGATCGCTTAATAAGTTCTTGTACTTCATCACCATGGGTTATTTCCCCTTCACCCACAGCTACAACATTCTTTTCTTCAGAACTTTGTATGTGAACGACTGCATCACCTCTCAATATCTCACCATCTCCGTAAGTACGATCTGTTTCATCAGACCACTGTGTACTTTCTTCAACTGATGTCACCTGGACATCTGTTATACCTGTGTCTTCTTCAACATCTCTTAGTGGTTCTGTAGGGACATCATCATCTTCTCCTGTAACTTTTTCATCTTTAAGTGAACGCTGGGACCCTATCATCATATTCAGTGATGGCTCCGTGGTTGGCTCGACATCTTTATTATTGACGTCCAAGGGTTTGGGCCCTGACGGTTTCCCTCTGTAAAAATCTTCCCTCTCCAAACTCGCCATTCCGAAATTATGATTTGTCTGCTTAGATTCTTCTTGTGAATCTTCTTCAGCGTGCTCAGCGATGGGGACCAGCATACTTCTACGGTTATGCTCGACCTCTACTTTACGAGGCCCTCGACACGCGGTCGACTCCCATGCGAGGTCAGGCTGACTTAAGGGCAATGCTCCTTTAACATTCCCAATGACCAAATCATATACGACTTCCGGCAGCACTGCTGCGGTTGTCTTACCCACGTAATAAGGGGTATCCACATCAATATTTGCAAGCGGAGCTTCAATCACCGTACCGTCCAACAACCTTATTTTCATGTTATCTCCAACATAACACCTCTTTTCGGTACGAACTTTTCTCGCACAACCACTACGTTACACCCGGTATCTCGGAGGGTTTTGACTTGATAGCCATTCACCGTCCCATACGTTACAGGTAGGTGTGACATTTCGTCATTTTCCACCTTCTCAATTTCATTCAGGAGACTCGGCTCTTCACCTGAACCATTCAGGACTTTATTGCCGCTATCAAAGACTCCGGATGCTCCCGTGCTCTTTGCTTCTTCCTTCTGTTTTCCTGAATTACTTTGTCCTCTACCACTGGTGTTGAAATAAGGAGGGACTCTACAGTCTCTTGCGAGATGCCCTCTCCTTTGACACTTAAAGCACGTGATCACCTCCCTTGGCTCACTGCTACTGCGACGATGACCCTGTCTGTCGCCACTCCCACTTCCGATCCTGCTTTCATTGTTGGTTGCTCTAGATGTATGTTGGTTGCTATTTTTATGATTACTATTCGTCGAGTAACCAC
>JABUQX010104303.1:15000-20756 GCA_015478945.1 Trachelipus rathkii | reverse complement strand
AAGAGAGGGATCTAGAAGGAGTATGCTTGAGTTAATTCTATTCTCTTCAGACTGTCTCTGATTCTTTTGATTAATTGAGTATCTCAACATTGCGGTTTATATATGATTTTGTTTGAACTTATGTTAAAATTTTAATATTTGTGATTTTTTTTCCTTAATATACATATTGAATTTTAAAATTTTTTTTACAAATATTATAATGAGGGTGATATATATATAAAATATATATTATATATATAATATATATAATATTATATATATATATATTATTTATATATTATAATATATCTATATTATATATATATATATATATATGGTATGATATTTTAAGATATTTTATAATATATATAAGTATTATATATATAATATAATATATATAATAATATATATATATATTATTAAATATATATCTGATATACTATAATATATATACGTACGTATATATAATATATATCTTATAATATATATGTATAGTATATAGATATGTATATATATATATATATCTATATATTTATAATATATATATTAATATAATACTATATATAATTATAATACTATATATATATATATAGAATAATATATATGCATTGTAATCATATTATATATATATAATATATATAATATAATATAGTATATTATATATTAAGTATAGTATATATATAATAAGACTATAGGATAGTATATATATATATATGTAATGATTATAGTATATATGTATATATATAATATCTATATATGCTATATATTATATATATATATAATATATATATATATAATATATATCTATATATATATATAGATAATAATACAATTATACTATGATTATATATATACTATATAGTATTTAATATATAATATAATATTATATATCAATATATACGTATCTAATAGAGTATACTATATATAGTGGCCCTGAAATTTCCCTATTGATCGTGATGAAAGAGAAAAAATATGAATTTTCCGTATTTGCGATAATTCTTCTTCATGCTCAACCCATCCGATAATGAATTTTAGGCATATATATATTTGGGTATTAGTCCAATTATCTTCTTTTTATTATATAACGCATAACATTTGCAACTTTCCCAGACAAAATCTCAAACAAACATTTCAAGAACAATTTTTGAAGAAAAAAGAAAGCACCATGAAACTGTTGTCAATTACAAAAAATATAACATATATATATATTATATATATAGACTAAATAGTAGTATATATATATGATATATATAATTATAATATATATATATATATATATAATATATATATATATATTATAAAGTATATTATACTAATTCTTATATATATATATATATAGTATATATATATAATATATATATATAGTAGTACTTATATATAAATATATATATATATATAATATATATAGTATATATATACTAGTAAGAAAAGTATACTCTTTCTCAAACAGGGAACGTATTTTTTTTATGTGATCGAATCCAATAAACTTCATCAAACAGGGAACTTTGTTTGCTTAGCTTAGACTTTATTTCTCAGTTGAATTTGGAAATGAAGTTTTCAGCTGGTTTGGCTTAGCAGATCATCTAAATTTTGGTTGCTAAATATTTTTTATAAATAGAGAAATCTTTGTTAATTCAAATTTCAAGTCCTTTACGAAATGTTGATTTAATACAGGCAAAATATCGGAAGACAACACCACACAATATACAACTACAAGGTAACGTTAATAAGATATGGAAACACAACACACACAAACACACCTATATACACACACATATAAATATATATATATATATATATTATAATATATATATATATTATACTATACTATAATATACTGATCATAAGTATGTATATATATATATATATATAGTAATATATATATATATAATATACTATATAGATATAATATATATTTTTACATGCTATATATATATATATGAGAAGAGGGGTTTGAGATGTCTTTTCCTGTTTTTAACTTTTAAATCTTAAATAAAATTTAAGACGCTACTATTCCGAATCACTCAACATTTGATGATTAAGGGGAAAGTAAGAGCGTTTTTGTAGCTTTCAACTTTTACGGAATATTTTTGCCATGAAAAATCTCCTTTCTCGAGTACAACCATGTCACTTCCGGTAATGAAGATACAACTCATTGAAAGACCATGCACATCCCATCACTTGAGAGAAAGTGATTCTGAGTGAATAATATTAGAAGCAGTTTACATACTGTAGGGTTCCTAGAAGAAGTACGTACTTAGTAATGACCCGACATTAATGAGATTTCTCATAATTAAATTAAGAAAAAACACCACGGACTTGGGGAGAAGGATAATACAATTCACGTTTGAACGAAAGTATAAGTAAGAAATTATAAGATATTTGAATTGTATACTAGATACAAAGATGTTAATGCATGAATACTGTTATATCTAATATTTATAGTATAAATGTTGAAAACGGAACTACCTTTGGTCAAGTGTAGCCTTTATCCGCTGTTTGCCAGTTTGTAAGTCTGGCGTTTTGATATTTCGTCAAGTTCCAATGCCACTGGGAACTCTTCTTCTTATAGAGTCAAAGATGTTGCTCTATAATTAAAGGACACAAATGAATGATGCGCGAGTGACTTCACCAGCAATTACATTTAGAGAGAAGAACCGCACACATCCGTCAGAGGAAATATGTAATGACTTTACATTTTCCAATTTAAGATGACTTGAATATTACAATAGTTATATTTTTTCAAAAAGTTATATATTTTCAAAATATTTATTGTAAAATTTTATTTAAACGATGGTAATAAGACTCCTACGAATTATCAGCGAGAAAATAGACTTGATTTAATGAAATTTCATTTTTGAAGTTTTTCAAAATGATGTAAACCTGAATATTAATATAATAATTTTTTAATGTTTCGTCGCAGTCAGGACAAATGAAGAATTTCTTCACATGGTTATAAGGCGACGGGCTGATGCTAACCGTTCTTTCGTCCTTTTTGCTGTATTCACTCTTGGACACCGTTAGAAATCTCCTAGAAGCACGATCCTCTGGAAGCTCTGGGAGAACGAGTTTTGAGGCCTAATGGAATAAGATAGTTCTGCTGGAAGGACGAAAGACCTTCATGAGAGTGTTTAATTCGATTACTGGCGTCGGATATCATTGTACCGAGAAATAGTTTCCTTGATTGCCATGGGATTAAGAGTTTCAGGGCCACAAAGAAGAAGATGGGAGATAATAATAATATATAAAATAAATAATAATAATAATAATATAATAATAATAATATATAATAAAATGATAAATAATATATAATAATAATAATAATAATACATAATAATAATCAATAATATATAATAATAAATAATTATAGATAATATAATAATAGATAAGTAATAATAATAATAAGAATAATAATAATAATAATAATTAATCAATAATATAAATAATAATAATAATAATAATAATAATAATAATAATAATAATAATAATAATAATAATAATAATAATAATAATAATAATAATAATAATAATAATAATAATAAAAAAATAATAATAATAATAATATAAAATAATAAAATACAATGTATAATAATAACTAATTAATGATAATAATATATAATAATTCATAATAATAATAACTAATAATAATAATATATAATAAATATAATAATAATGAATAACAATAATAATATAAAGATAATAATAATAATTAATCAATAATAACAATAATCAAATAATTATACATAATAACTAATAATAATAATAGATAAAACTAATAATAATAATAATAATAATAATAGATTAATAATAATCGATGATTTAAAACTCCAGTTTGTCTCACTCATAAATTTTAAAATTTCATCACTAATTACTTCACTTATTTAATATAATTCACAATGATATTAATCACTTAACAAACTAAATTATAAACCTTTAGAATGGTGACACTTTAAAGATCAGTAATATATAACTAATTTTCATATACGATGAAAATAAAACAACGAAAACTATTGTTGAACAGAAGGGAATATTTCAATCATAAATGCCTTATTTTAACTGTAATTTATACTTTTCAATCACTGCTAGACACAACTGGTTGCTATCTCAAAGATGCATTTTTCTCAAAACAAAATTTGACTTAACCCTTAATAGGGTTGTATGATAAATCGTTGTTTGATAATTTCTAATATAATTCAACAATTGTCGATATTTTCAATTTGATTTATGGCAATATATCATAGATCTATATAAATATATATATACTAAATATATATATTATCATATATATAGTATATATATATATATATATATATGATCTCTATATTAGTATATAAGTAATAATAATGATATATATATACTATTATATATATAATGATTATATACATAGTTATATATATATATAATAATATATACTATAATATATATGAATATGATATATATATAATATATATATAGTATATATAGTTATATATATATATATATGAAATAATATATATATATTCTCTTATTATATATCTATAATATAATTAATATTATAATAATTATAAAATATAATATATATATATAGGTATATATATTATATATATTATATATATATATATATATCATATATATATATATTATATTATACTATATTATATATAGTATATATATAGTTACCTCAGAGAGGCGACCCTGCACTCGTGCTCACTCGTGCTCGCAGCTCACGAGTTGACATTTAGAAACTATCCTATTTTTGGGAAATTTTATAGTGTTACCCTACAATATTCCCTTCCATCTTCGCCCTAAAAATATATGAAATATCTGAATATTTCCTAATAAAATAAAAAAAGGTTAGCTCAAAATTTGAAAAGAAAAGGGCAGATATAGCCGCTACTATAAATAACGCGTTTAACGACATTAAAAATAGGACTGAACACCGCTGCCACAATTACTTTGAAAGGAGTATCAAAATAAGTCCATTCTATGTCATCCATCCATTTTAAAATACTATGTTTCATTAGATAAAATGTTTAAATACTATGCAGTAAATAAATAATATTTTTTTAACAAAAAATTATTTAAATTTAAGAAATAAAATAATAAACATTAATTAAAATATTTAGATTATAAAGAAAAAATAAAAAGTAGCTTGAAATATTAATAAAAGAATTAAAATGTTAGTCATAGAATTAACAATAAAAAACGGTCACCCCCCAAAACACATAATTTAATGCACAACTTCAAATGTATTTAATTTATACTGTATATAGTATAAAAAAAAATATATATATATATATATATATATCATACTATACTGATATATATATATATGAATATAATACATAAGAAGAGAGAGAGAGAGCGCAAGCATATAAAAAAATGCTGGGAGTCGCCACTGATATAGTATAGATTATATATTAGATAATATATATATATATATATATTATATATATATAAATATTATATATATATATATTATATATATTAATATATATTATCATATATATATATATATATTAATAAATATAATTTATGTATATATAATTTATACATATATATATATATATATAATATATAATAATACTATATTATATCTTATATAATATAATATATAATTATATTATATATATAATATATATATATAATATATATATATTATTATATATACATATACTAATATTTGACTGTCTTAGAGTGTCGGAATCACGTGGAAACTCAGAAGGGAGTGGTACAAAAATAAGAGAAGCAATTTTATGAGAAGATGTAACGAGAATATGGAAAAACTGAACTGTTAT
>JABUQX010104303.1:0-7500 GCA_015478945.1 Trachelipus rathkii | reverse complement strand
TAAATAAATAAAATAAAACCAAAAAATAAAAAAAAACCCCCCAAAATCAAAAATAAATAAATAAATAGTAAGTACAATTACCATAAAATAAATAAATAAATAGATATTGAAATTAAATAAATAAATAAATAAATAAATAAATAAATAAATAAAAAATAAAAAAATAAATAAAAAAAATAAAATAAAAAAAATAAAAAATAAAAAAAAAATTTATAAATTTTTTTTATTCTTTTTATGTTTATAACTTTATAAAGATGAGTTTTAACATACCCCAAAACAGTAAATCAGTAAATAAGTTAATCAAACCACCCCCCCTCCAAACCCTGATCTGTTGAGTTATTGATCTATTGATCTATTGATATTGATTCAAGTCATATTTGAGTGTCTTTTATGTAAAACAAACATAGAAATAAGTTCTTTATACCGACCAACCAATTGCTAATGCGACAAAATTTTCACATCAATAATGCTACATGACATAATCTGAACTAAGAATATAATGTGCAACGACAAACCTAACACGCTTTAAGCACGAATAAACTGCTAACATTAACACTAAGAGGGTTTTGGGCTGAGGCCTTAACCCTCCTTCGGAGGGGTAATGTCCGCCTTACACCCTTCGGGGTGTTCCCCTTATCTCCAGGATTCACACCCTTCAAGGGCGCATCCATTGGGGTTTTCTCTCGGGATGTGATGTTGTTGCTTTAGATACTCTTATTTAATGAAAACTGTTTATTCGGTATAAGTTAGATACGTTATGTTAAATATTTACTTATGATAGTGTGATATTAACACCGATTTGTTAGAAAAATGATGAGTTTTGTATATTATTACTGTGTTAACTGACTAATGATGTGTTAGAAACGTGAACCTAAGTTAAGTTTTTGTTGAGAGTATGTAGGTTGCCCGAGAATTTTGCTAATGTCTAAGTTTTATTCATAGTTCAAATGATGCTATACTCGAAACGAGTGACACTTTGCTGAAGAGAGTGTCAATTCATAGTTTAAGATGCTGGATCTTTGATAGAGTGGTCACTTTGTTAAGGGATTTTGTTTAGATTAATACTTTTCTTTACCTGTTGGCTGATATGGCTGGAAAGTGCGGGACATATCGAGTACTGTATGACCTGTTAGCTACTTACCTTTGATAAGTAGGGAAATTCAAGATGTTAGCGGATTATTCATACGTGAGGTATGTAGGTTGCCTTTGTACATTATATTCTTAGTTCAGTTTATGATATGTTAGCTTCTTATTTGATGCTGAACCTTTGTTGCATAAGCATATATTCGTAGGTTAGTATATAAAGAACTTATTTTTATGTTAAGTGTTTAACCAAAAATGATACTCGAAATATGAATCTTGAATCAATAGTTAAATAGATCATAGGGCGGGTAGGGGGAGGGGACTGCAGGGACGGGTGGTTTGATTTACTAATTTATGATTTACTGCTTTAAATCAGTAAATATTACGCTTTACTGTGATATTTTATTCAAAGAACTTATTTTTATGTTATATCAGGTTAAAACTTTGTTATTTTATGTTACGCTTGGTTAAATTTTTTTGTTTGCAATTGTTTCGTTAGGATTATAATATTTAGACGAGGTTATGATGAATTTTGTTAAATATTAGGAAGTTGATGTAAAAACAAATTTGTTACGTTAGCGTGCATTCGTTGTCATATGATGATTAGGATGGGTCATGCTAAATTTTTTTTAAATATTACCAGTTAATGTAAATTATACATTGGGCATAGAGTTATGCTTTGAAAAAGTGCGAATAGCGTCCGTTTGTGGGACGCTGTGTGTTAGATATTTACTTGTTTTAAGTATGGAACTTTTCTTATTGTTAGTAGTTTAATCGAGCGTAAGCGTGTGTTAGGTTTGTCGTCTACGATTATTATTCTTAGTTCAGGTAATGCATATGTTAGCTTTATTAAACATGAAAACATTGTTTCATTTACATATATACGATTGTTTAGTATTAAAGAACTTATTTTTGAGCTATGTTATTCGAAATGATACTCAAAATGTGACCTGAATCAATAGATCAATAGATCAAAAGGTCATGGATGGAGGGGTGGGGAGGGGTTGCTGCTGTTGCTAGGCAATTGAGATATTGATTTACTGTTTTACTGCTTTAAAATCAGTAAACTATTACACTTTACTATTATATATTTTATTCAAAACTTATTTTTATTTATGTTGGATAAAACTTTGTTATGTTTGCAATTTATTCGTAGGGGTTTATGATATTTATAAGTAAGGTTATGATGAATTTTTTGTATAAAATCAGGGGTATTTTTTAAAAACTTGTTAAGCTGGCATTATATTCGTTGTCGGTATGATAATTAGACAGGGCTATGCTAAATTTTTGTTAAATATTACCATGATAATGTAAAAATTTAACATTGATATGTTTTAGAGATATGCTTGAAAAAGTTGTGAATAGGTTACGTTTGTACACTGTGTTAGAGTACTTTACTGTTGATGAGTATGGTACTTTTGTTAATGTAGTGAGTTTATTCGCGGGTCGTAAGGTGTTGTTAGGTTTGTCTGTTGACGTTATATTCTTAGTTCATGTAATGCCTGTGTTAGCTTTATTAATGTAAAACCATTGTTTACGTTAGCATTATTATTCGTTGGTTAGTGTAAAAGAACTTATTTTTGGCTATGTTTATCCGAAAATGACACTCGAAATGTGACCTGAATCAATGGATCAATAGATCAAAGATCAAGGAGGGTGGGAGTGGAGCGTTACCGTTTTTGCATATACTCGTTGATCTGAGTATAAAGAACTTATTTTTATGTGCTGTTATCCAAAATGATATGTCGATATGTTGACTGGAAACAATTAGATCATTAAGATCATTAGGTATGCGAGGGAGGAGTGTAGAAGGAGGTGGATGGCGTTGGTTTGAATTTATATTTTCAGATTTAGAATCTGTAAAAGTGCAAATTTTTTTTAAGTTTTAAAAATAAAAAAGAATAAAAAATTTTGGTAAAAAATATATTTTAAACAAAAGTAAAATGAAAATCAATAAAAGATTATTAAAAAAAAATTATTATATATATATATAATATATATATATATATATATATATATTATATAATTATACTATTATATATATATATATATATAATTATATATATATATATATATAATATATATATATATATTATATAATATATTATAATATATATATATATATATATATTATTATATATATATATACTATATATGATATATATTTAAAAAACCAAAAATTGAAAAGAATAAAAATTTGAAAAATAAATTTAAAAATAAATAAATTACAATAAAACAAATATTATTTTGCGTGGTTTATACGTTAAAACTTTGTTAGCGTTAGCTTTATTCGTAGTTCCAATTTGTTAATTAGGTTTAAAACGATATTGATAAATATACTATGTTTATATTAAATTAACATTGGGATGTCATAGTTTGCGATAGAACACTGGGATTGGTAAGTTTGGCAGGCAACGCGCACTGACAGAGATAATTGGCAACATTTGCATAGATTAGCATTTACTCGTTGATCAGTATGATCTAGGTTATACGTTTATAAATTTTTTTAAATTTTTTTAAAAATTACTATGCTAATGTTATAAAGCATAAAGACATTAGCAAAAACATAGAAAAACTTAAAAGGTTTTAGATTTAAATTTGTTATATTTTCCCTGTGACAAAACAAGAATCTAAAGGGGTTTTGGGGCGTAAATTGGGTTTTCGGGGGGGGAAAAAAAGGGCCAAACAAGAATCAACGGGATATTGGGCAATGCTTCGAAAAAATGGGAGGAGCTTGAACCATTTCTCGATCTGTATCTAATAACCCTAATGAAACATGAAATACAATACAACCTATGAAAGGAATTGCTCGTAAGGCCTAGATATGAAAATACAAATATCTGATGCGGATTTCATGTTGTTTAAACAAAGCTGGCATGGCATTGTATAGAGCTGCTTTATGAAGCCGATATGGTTTCGTTCGTCCGCATATCCTTGTTTCTTTCTTCTTGATTGTTTTGAAAGAAAGAATCTTCATTACCTTGTGAGCGACTGCTTACGCACACGATATCCATCAGTAGACATTTTTCGCCTTTGCTGGTGTGATTGAATCTCTCGCATTCTAAAGTTTGTGTTGATATCTTTAACGAGGTCTTCATATAATACCAATTATGTGTTCATTATAGTTTTATTCGTAAAACCGAATGGAGACCGATGCATTGCATGTTATTCTGCCAGAGGTTCAAATAATAGAACCTTTTATTCATTTCTGCTGAAGAATTCATCAATATTATCGACATCGGTCACGAGCTTGGGCTAACGACAGTGTGTGTTATCCGATGCACCGAGCGTAGTGAAATATCCTACTGGTAGACAGTGAAAGAGGTTCTAATAGGAATAGATGCTTGCTTTTCGTCGGTGACATATAAAAGCCTTGATGCTTACTCAACTATTGCCGGACCAATCGATGTAAGACTTCTGGCGTACGTGTATAGTTTTCACAGTTAGAACATTGAAAATATTACAGCTTTGATTAAAATAAAAAATTAATTAACATCGCATCTTAACTATGTTGACATACTCGAGGACTTAATACACATAGCTGCATGTGTAATCTATGATATTTTACACTGAAACATGTGGTTACCGATTAATGCGATATACTGGAGGTGCACTAATAAATATCAGCATGGATACGTTTACTTCTCTCTGGAGCGAGAGAATGAGTGCTGTTGAACCAAAATATGCAGAAAATGGTTTAGTGTTGCAGGTGGTATTTATATTTACATCCTTTCAAAGGGTGTTGAATACTCTGGAGAGAGAGTATATAGAACTTGCTCAATTTATACAGAATACTCTGTCCTATGATTAGATGAATTAATATGTTCAAAATAAAGCATATGCTTTTATGTATTTATATAATGCTCTTTTCATAAAAAAATGTATGTTATAAAAAAACTGAAAACTTGCTATACTTCCCCCCATGTGAACTTTATTGGTTAAGATGCTAGTGATGGCAGTTTATTCGTGCGACTGTTGTGTTTTAAGTATGTTATGTTCATAGTTTAACTTTACCGTGGGTAAAACTTTGTTATGTTAGCTGTTATCCTAATAGATCAAACAGATCTATAGATCATGGATGGTTGGGATGGTGGGGTGGTGGTTTGAAATACTGTTTACTGTTTTACTGTATTTTTAGTGTATGTAAAAATGTAAATTTTTTACGTTATAAACATAAAAAAAAAATTTTTTTAGTAAAAACAAAACGTTTTAAAGAAATAAAATTAAAAATAAATAAGTTTTTTTTTTTAAAACAAAATGTTTTAAAGAAATAAAATTAAAAATAAATAAGTTTTTTAAAAAACAAAAAAGTTTTTTTAAAGGGACTAAATTCAAAAAATAAATAAAGTTTTTTTAAAAACAAAAAGTTTTAATCAAATGAAATTAAAATAAATGAAAGTTTTTTTACAAACAAAAAGTTTTAAAGAAATGAAATTAAAAATAAGTAAAAGTTTTTTAAAAACAAAACGTTTTAAGAAATGAAATTAGTTTTTTTAAAATGAATCTAGTTTTTTAAAAACAAAAAGTTTTAAAGAAAGAAATTAAAAATAAATAATATAAAAAAATAAGATAAAATAAATAAATAAGATAAACAAACACAGCGCGGATTCTGGTTTTGTTAAATGAATTACCACATCAGGCTGCGTACTGTTGTTCTGTATGCATGTTAGTTACTTTATTGTTGTTAAGTATGGAAATTTGTTATTGTTAGCAGTTTATTCGAGCGTAAGGCATGTTAGGTTTTGTCACTTGCTGCGGATATAGGTGCGTTATATTCTTAGTTTCAGGCTATGAAAAGTTAGCTTTATTGATAGTGAAAAATTTGGTACGTCAGCATATATTTAGTTGGCCCGATATGATAATTAGGTTAGATTATGGTTAAATTATGTTAAATGTGAATAGGGGTAAGGGGTGAAAATGTGAATTGTTAGAGAAGAGGTGAAAGGTGGGTAGGTTTTGGATGAAAGGTAGGTAACAGTTTAAAGTGTTAAGTATGAACTTATGTTAATGTTAACTGTTTATTCGTGGTTTTAAGAGACTGTCGTTAGATTTGGGGTGTACTTTATTCTAGTCAGTTATATGTTAGCTTTATTGATGTGAAACTTTTATAGGTTAGGGTTATTTAGTTGTGATGTCTGATAATTAGACTCGAGGTGTGATATTTTATTCGTGAAATATTACTATGTTAATGTTAAAATAACAGTTATATGTTAGACATATGTTCGAAAAATTCAATCATTAGGTCGTCTGTATGACAATGTCAAATTACTTTTCCAGTTGATTAGGGGAGGGGGGAGAGGTAAATTTGACTGGTTTAGAGGTGTAGGGTGTTAGGTTTGATGTTATACATTGATATTCTTACATCAGGTTATGTTATGTTTATGTTAGCTTTATTGATCTGAAAACTTTGTTATGTTAAACATATAGTGACGGATTAGTATAAAATGAACATATTTCTGATACACGCTTTGCCGATATGCTGCCCGCCAAATGGACTTGAATCATAGATCATGATCATTAGATCGGGTTGGACTGGAGGGGAGGGACATGGTGCTTTGATTTACTTATTCACAGATTTTCAAGCTTTACCTAATCTAAAAATGAAAAAAATTTTTTTTTCTACTTATCATTAACTAAAAAAATAATAAATTTTTAGTAAAAACAAAATTTTAAAAAATTAAAATTAGAAAAAAAAAAAGTTTTTTAAAATACAAAAAGTTTTAAAGAAATGAAATTAAAAATAAATAAATATAATAATAAATAAACAAACACAGAGCGATACTCGATTTTGTAAAATGAATATCTTACCGCATCAGCTCGAACTGTTCGTTCTGTATGCAATTGTTAGTTACTTTAGCTGTTTGTTAAGCATTGACTTGTTATTGTTAGCAGTTATTCTCGAGCAATTTAGGTTATGTTAGGTTTTTGTCCGATGTACATATATCGTTAAATTTTAGGTATGATATGGTTAGCTTTATTGATGTAAAACGTTTGTTACGTCAGCATTATATTCTTTGTCATGTATAATTATTTAGGTTTAGGTTTATGATAAAATTTTTGATGAAAATTCCTATGTTAACGTAAAAAATATGGATGATGTTATAAAAAAGTGTTCAGTCGGTTACGAACTGACGCTCAACTGTTAGTAGCTTTACTGCTTTTAAGAGTTAAACTTTTGTTAATTTTAGAGCCTTTATTCGTGGCCTTCAAGTGTGTTAGGTTGTCGTTTGTATATTATCATTCTTAGTTTCAGGTTATGACATGTTAGTGCATTATTTGATGTGAAAACTTTGCTCGCAATAGCATATATTCGTTGTCAATATATAATTAGGTTGGTTATGTTAAATTTTGTTAAATGTTACTATGTTATGTAAATTACAACGATATGTTAAATAGTTTGAGAAATCTCTCTCTTTT
>JABUQX010104302.1:0-16730 GCA_015478945.1 Trachelipus rathkii | reverse complement strand
TCCGTCTTTTTGAACTATTTCTCCGTTCGACATTCCGTCTTTTTGAACTATTTCTCCGTTCGGGCAATTCCGTCTTTTCGAACTATTTCTCCGTTCGGACATATCGTCTTTTTGAACTATTTCTCTGTTCGGACATTCCATCTTTTTGAACTATTTCTCCGTTCGGACATTCCGTTCTTTTTGAACTATTTCTCCGTTCGGACATTTCCTTTTTTTTAACTATTCTCCGTTTGGA
Organism: Trachelipus rathkii; assembly: GCA_015478945.1. Classification (NCBI taxonomy): domain Eukaryota; kingdom Metazoa; phylum Arthropoda; class Malacostraca; order Isopoda; family Trachelipodidae; genus Trachelipus; species Trachelipus rathkii. The sequence goes on along the minus strand of JABUQX010104302.1, from coordinate 16,495 downwards.
CATTCTGTCTTTTTAAACTATTTCTCCGTTCGGACATTCCGTCTTTTTGAACTATTTCTCCGTTCGGACATTCTGTCTTTTCGAATTATTTCTCCGTTCAGACATTCCGTCTTTTTTAACTATTTCTCCGTTTGGACATTCCGTCTTTTTGAACTATTTCTCCGTTTGGACATTCCGTCTTTTTGAACTATTTCTCCGTTCGGACATTCCGTCTTTTCGAACTATCTCCGTTCGGCGACATTCCGTCTTGTTGAACTATTTCTCACGTTCTGACCATTTCGTTCTTTTTGAAACTATTCTCTCGTTCGGGACATTCCGTCTTATTTTGAACTATTTCCCGTTTGGACATTCCGTCTTTTTGAACTATTTCTCCTTTGACATTCCGTCTTTTCGAACTATTTTCCGTTCGACATTTTCCCGTCTTTTAAACTTTTTTCTCCGTTTGACTATTCTCTTTTGAACTATTTCTCCGTTCGGGCATCCGTCTTTTTTGAACTATTTCTCCGTTCGGACATATCGTCTTTGACTATTTCTCCGTTCGGACATTCCGTCTTTTTAAACTATTCTCCGTTCAGACATTCCGTCTTTTTGAATATTTTCTCGTCGGACATTCCAACCAATTTTTTTGAAATACTTTTCCGTTCGGACATATCGTCTTTTTGAACTATTGTTTCTCCGGTTCGCTGTTCGGACATTTCCGGTCTTTTTGAACTATTTCCCGTTCGGACATATCCGTCTCTTTTTAAACTATTTCTCCGTTCGGACATTCCATTTTTTGAACTATTTCTCCGTTCGGACATTCTGTCTTTTTGGAACTATTGCTTCGGTTCGGGACATTCCGTCTTTTTGAACTATTTCCCCGTTCGGACATTCCGTCTTTTCAAACTATTTCTAAGTTCGGACATTCCGTCTTTTTGAAACTTATTTCTCCGTCGGACATTAAAGGTCTTTCGAACTATTTTCCGTTCAGACATTTCCGCTCTCCTTTTGAACTATTTTCTCCGTTCGGACATTCCGTCTTTTCGAACTATTTCTCCGTTCGGACATTCCGTCTTTTTGAACTCTTTCTCCGTTAGGACATTCCGTCTTTTTGAACTATTTCTCCGTTCGGACATTCCGTCTTTTTGAACTATTTCTCCGTTCGGACATTCCGTCTTTTCGAACTATTTCTCCGTTCGGACATTCCGTCTTTTTGAACTTTTCTCCGTTCGACATTCAGTCTTTTTGAAACTAATTTCTCCGTTCAAAACATTCCGTCTTTTCAAATTTTATTTCTAAGTTCGGAAATCCGTCTTTTTGAAACTATTTCTCCGTTCGGAACATTCCGTCTTTCTTGACTATTTCTCCGTTCGGACATTCCTGTTTTTTTGAACTATTTCTCCGTTCGGACATTCCGTCTTTTTAAACTATTTCTCCGTTCGGACATTCCGTCTTTTTGAACTATTTCTCCGTTCGGACATTCCGTCTTTTTGAACTATTTCTCCGTTCGGACATTCCGTCTTTTTCAACTATTTCTTCCGTTCGCGGACATTCCGTTTTGAACTATTTTCCTGTTCGACATTCTGATCTTTTTGAAACTATTTCTCCGTTCGGACATTCCGTCTTTTTGAACTATTTCTCCGTTCGGACATTCCGTCTTTTCGAACTATTTCTCCGTTCAGACATTCCGTCTTTTTGAACTATTTCTCCGTTTGGACATTCCGTCTTTTTGAACTATTTCTCCGTTCGGACATTCCGTCTTTTCGAACTATTTCTCCGTTCGGACATTCCGTCTTTTCGAACTATTTCTCCGTTCGGACATTCCGTCTTTTTAAACTATTTCTCCGTTCGGACATTACGGCCTTTTTGTACTATTTCTCCGTTCGGACATTCCGCGTCTTTTTGAACTATTTCTCCGTTCGGACATTCCGTCTTTTTGAAACATTTCCCGTTTCGGACATTCCATTTATTTTGAACTATTTCTCCGCCCCCCATTCGGACATTCTGGTTCTTTTTGAATATTTCTCCGTCGACATTCCCGTCTTTTTTAACTATTTCTCCCGTTCGGACAAATCCGTCTTTTTCGAACTATTTCTCTTCAGACATTCCGTCTTTTGAACTATTTTCTCCGTTCGGACATTTCCGTCTTTTGAACTTATTTCTCCGTTCGGACATTCCGTCTTTTTACTATTTCTCCGTTCAGACATTCCGTCTTTTGAACTATTTCTCCGTTTTCGGACATTCCGTCTTTTTGAACTATTCTCCGTTCGGACATTCCGTCTTTTTGAACTATTTCTCCGTTCGACATTCCGTCTTTTCGAAAACTATTTGTCCGTTCGGACATTCCGTCTTTTTGAACTATTTCTCCGTTCGGACATTCCGTCTTTTCGAACTCTTTCTCCGTTCGGACATTCCGTCTTTTTGAACTATTTCTCCGTTCGGACATTCCGTCTTTTTGAACTATTTCTCCGTTCGGACATTCCGTCTTTTTGAACTATTTCTCCGTTCGGACATATCGTCTTTTTGAACTATTTCTCCGTTCAGACATTCCGTCTTTTTGAACTATTTCTCCGTTCGGACATTCCGTCTTTTTGAACTATTTCTCCGTTCGGACATTCCATTTTTTGAACTATTTCTCCGTTCGGACATTCTGTCTTTTTGAACTATTTCTCCGTTCGGACATTCCGTCTTTTTGAACTATTTCTCCGTTCGGACATTCTGTCTCGAACTATTTCTCCGTTCAGACATTCCGTCTTTTTTAACTATTTCTCCGTTTGGACATTCCGTCTTTTTGAACTATTTCTCCGTTCGGACATTCCGTCTTTTCGAACTATTTCTCCGTTCGGACATTCCGTCTTTTTGAACTATTTCTCCGTTCGGACATTCCGTCTTTTTGAACTATTTCTCCGTTCGGACATTCCGTCTTTTTGAACTATTTCTCCGTTCGGACATTCCGTCTTGTCGAACTATTTCTAAGTTCGGACATTCCGTCTTTTTGAACTATTTCTCCGTTCGGACATTCCGTCTTTTTGAACTATTTCTCCGTTCGGACATACGGCCTTTTTGTACTATTTCTCCGTTCGGACATTCCGTCTTTTTGAACTATTTCTCCGTTCGGACATTCCGTCTTTTTGAAATATTTCTCCGTTCGGACATTCCGTCTTTTTGAACTATTTCTCCGTTCGGACATTCCGTCTTTTTGAACTATTTCTCCGTTCGGACATTCCGTCTTTTTGAACTATTTCTCCGTTCGGACATTCCGTCTTTTCAAACTATTTCTCCGTTCAGACATTCCGTCTTTTTGAACTATTTCTCCATTCGGACATTCCGTCTTTTCGAACTATTTCTCCGTTCGGACATTCCGTCTTTTTGAACTATTTCTCCGTTCGGACATTCCGTCTTTTTGAACTATTCTCCGTCGGACATTCGTCTTTTTTAACTATTTCTCCGTTGGGGCTTTCCGTTTTTTTGAACTATTTCTCGGTTCGGACATTCCGTCTTTTTGAAATATTTCTCCGTTCGGACATTCTGTCTTTTTGAACTATTTCTCCGTTCGGACATTCCGTCTTTTTGAACTATTTCTCCGTTCGGACATTCCATTTTTTGAACTATTTCTCCGTTCGGACATTCTGTCTTTTTAAACTATTTCTCCGTTCGGACATTCCGTCTTTTTGAAATATTTCTCCGTTCGGACATTCCGTCTTTTTGAACTATTTCCCCGTTCGGACATTCCATTTTTTTGAAATATTTCTCCGTTCGGACATTCTGTCTTTTTGAACTATTTCTCCGTTCAGACATTCCGTCTTTTCGAACTATTTCTCCGTTTGGACATTCCGTCTTTTTTACTATTTCTCCGTTCGGACATTCCGTCTTTTCGAACTATTTTTCCGTTCGACATTCCGTCTTTTTGAAACTATTTTCCGTTTACATTCCTCTTTTTGAACTATTCTTCGTTCGACATTCCATTTTTTTTTGAATATTTCTCCGTTCGGAACATCCGTCTTTTTGAACTATTTCTCCGTTCGGAACATCCCGTCTTTTTGAAACTATTTCTCCGTTCGGACATACGGCCTTTTTGTACTATTTCTCCGTTCGGGACATTCCGTTCTTTTTTTGAACTATTTCTCCGTTCGGACATTCCGTCTTTTTTAACTATTTCTCCGTTCGGACATTCAGTCTTTTTGAACTATTTCTCCGTTCGACATTCTGTCTTTTTGAACTATTGCTTCGTTCGGACATTCGTCTTTTTGAACTATTTCTCCGTTTGGACATTCGTCTTTTCAAACTATTTCTAAGTTCGGACATTCCGTCTTTTTGAACTATTTCTCCGTTCGGACATTCCGTCTTTTTGAACTATTTCTCCGTTCAGACATTCCGTCTTTTCGAACTATTTCTCCGTTTGGACATTCCGTCTTTTTGAACTATTTCTCCGTTCGGACATTCCGTCTTTTCGAACTATTTCTAAGTTCGGACATTCCGTCTTTTTGAACTATTTCTCCGTTCGGACATTCCTACTTTTCGAACTCTTTCTCCGTTCGGACATTCCGTCTTTTTGAACTATTTCTCCGTTCGGACATTCCGTCTTTTTGAACTATTTCTTCCGTTCGACATTCCGTCTTTTTGAACTATTTCTCCGTCGGGACACATATCGTTTTTTGAAACTATTTCTCCCGTTCGGACATTCCGTCTGTTTGAACAATATGTTCTCCGTTCGGACCATTCACGTCTTTTTGAACTATTTCTCCGTTCGGACATTCCGTCTTTTTGAACTATTTCTCCGTTCGGACATATCGTCTTTTTGAACTATTTCTCCGTTCGGACATTCCGTCTTTTTGAACTATTTCTCCGTTCGGACATTCCTTTTTTTTTAACTATTTCTCCGTTTGGACATTCTGTCTTTTCGAATTATTTCTCCGTTCAGACATTCCGTCTTTTTTAACTATTTCTCCGTTTGGACATTCCGTCTTTTTGAACTATTTCTCCGTTTGGACATTCCGTCTTTTTGAACTATTTCTCCGTTCGGACATTCCGTCTTTTCGAACTATTTCTCCGTTCGGACATTCCGTCTTTTGAACTATTTGTTCGTTCGGACATTTCGTCTTTTTTGAACTATTTCTCCTTCGGACATTCCGTCTTTTTTGAACTATTTCTCCGTTTGGACATTCCGTCTTTTTGAAATATTTTCCGTTCGGACATTCCGTCTTTTCGAACTATTTTTCCGTTCGGACATTCCGTTTTTTTGAATTTTTTCTCCGTTTGGACATTCCGTCTTTTTGAACTATTTCTCCGTTCGGGACAATTCTGTTCTTTTTGAACTATTTCTCCGTTCGGACATATCGTCTTTTTGAACTATTTCTCCGTTCGGACATTCCGTCTTTTTGAACTATTTCTCCGTTCAGACATTCCGTCTTTTTGAACTATTTCTCCGTTCGGACATTCCATTTTTTGAAATATTTTCCGTTCGGACATTCTGTCTTTTTGAACTATTTCTCCTTTCGGACATTCCGACTTTTTCAACTATTTCTCCGTTAAGACATTCCGTCTTTTCGAACTATTTCTCCGTTCAGACATTCCGTCTTTTCGAACTATTTCTCCGTTTGGACATTCCGTCTTTTTGAACTATTTCTCCGTTTGGACATTCTGTCTTTTTAAACTATTTCTCCATTCGGACATTCTGTCTTTTTGAACTATTTCTCCGTTCGGACATTCCGTCTTTTCGAACTATTTCTACGTTCGGACATTCCGTCTTTTTGAACTATTTCTCCGTTCGGACATTCCGTCTTTTCGAACTCTTTCTCAGTTCGGACATTCCGTCTTTTTGAACTATTTCTCCGTTCGGACATTCCGTCTTTTTAAACTATTTCTCCGTTCGGACATTAAGTCTTTTCGAACTATTTCTCCGTTCAGACATTCCGTCTTTTTGAACTATTTCTCCGTTCGGACATTCCGTCTTTTCGAACTATTTCTCCGTTCGGACATTCGTCTTTTGACTCTTCTCCGTTAGACATTCCGGTCTTTTTGGAACTTTTCTCCGTTCGCGACATTCCGTCTTTTTGAACTATTTCTCCGTTTCGGAACATTCCGTCTTGTTCGAACTATTTTTTCTCCGTCGGGAACAAAAATTCCCGTTTCTTTTTTTGAAACTATTTCTCCGTGTTGGACATTCCGTCTTTTTGAACTATTTCTCCGTTCCGGACATTCCGTCTTTTCGAACTATTTCTCCGTTCGGACTTTCCGTCTTTTCGAACTATTCTCCGTTCGGACATTCCGTCTTTTTGAAGTACTATTTCTCCGTTCGGACATTCCGTCTTTTCGAACTATTTCTAAGTTCGGACATTCCGTCTTTTTGAACTATTTCTCCGTTCGGACATTTCCGTCTTTGCGAACTCTTTCTCCGTTCGGACTTCCGTTTTTTTGAACTATTTCTCCGTTCGGCACATTCCGTCTTTTGAAACTATTTCTCCGTAAATCGGAATTCCATTTTTTGAACTATTCTCCGTTCATAGGACATTTCTGTCTTTTTTTTGAACTATTTCTCCGTTTGCGGGCATTCCGTCTTTTTGAACTATTTCTCCGTTCGACATTCCGTCTTTTCGAACTATTTCTCCGTTCGGACATTCCGTCTTTTTTAACTATTTCTCCGTTTGGACATTCCGTTTTTTTGAACTATTTCTCCGTTCGGACATGCCGTTTCTTTTCGAAACTCTTTCTCCGTTCGGACATTCCGTCTTTTTGAACTATTTCTCCGTTCGGACATTCCGTCTTTTTGAAATATTTCTCCGTTCGGACATTCCGTCTTTTTGAACTATTTCCCCGTTCGGACATTCCATTTTTTTGAAATATTTCTCCGTTCGGACATTCTGTCTTTTTGAACTATTTCTCCGTTCAGACATTCCGTCTTTTCGAACTATTTCTCCGTTTGGACATTCCGTCTTTTTTGAACTATTTCTCCGTTCGGACATTCCGTCTTTTCGAACTATTTTTCCGTTCGGACATTCCGTCTTTTTGAACTATTTCTCCGTTTGGACATTCCGTCTTTTTGAACTATTTCTCCGTTCGGACATTCCATTTTTTTGAAATATTTCTCCGTTCGGACATTCCGTCTTTTTGAACTATTTCTCCGTTCGGACATTCCGTCTTTTTGATATTCTCCGTTCGGACATTTACGGCCTTTTTGTACTATTTCTCCGTTCGGACATTCCGTCTTTTTGAACTATTTCTCCGTTCGGACATTCCGTCTTTTTTAACTATTTCTCCGTTCGGACATTCCATTTTTTGAACTATTTCTCCGTTCGGACATTCTGTCTTTTTGAACTATTGCTTCGTTCGGACATTCCGTCTTTTTGAACTATTTCTCCGTTCGGACATTCCGTCTTTTCGAACTATTTCTAAGTTCGGACATTCCGTCTTTTTGAACTATTTCTCCGTTCGGACATTCCGTTTTTTCGAACTATTTCTCCGTTCGGACATTCCGTCTTTTTGAACTATTTCTCGGTTCGGACATTCCGTCTTTTTGAACTATTTCTCCGTTCGGACATTCCGTCTTTTCGAACTATTTCTCCGTTCGGACATTCCGTCTTTTTGAACTATTTCTCCGTTCGGACATTCCTACTTTTTCGAACTCTTGCTCGTTCGGACATTCCGTCCTTTTTGGAACTATTTCTCCGTTCGGACATTCCGTCTTTTTGAACTATTTCTCCGTTCGGACATTCCGTCTTTTTGAACTATTTCTCCGTTCGGACATATCGTTTTTTTGAACTATTTCTCCGTTCGGACATTCCGTCTTTTTGAACTATTTCTCCGTTCGGACATTCCGTCTTTTTGAACTATTTCTCCGTTCGGACATTCCGTCTTTTTGAACTATTTCTCCGTTCGGACATATCGTCTTTTTGAACTATTTCTCCGTTCGGACATTCCGTCTTTTTGAACTATTTCTCCGTTCGGACATTCCGTTTTTTTGAACTATTTCTCCGTTCGGACATTCCGTCTTTTTGAACTATTTCTCCGTTCGGACATTCTGTCTTTTCGAATTATTTCTCCGTTCAGACATTCCGTCTTTTTTAACTATTTCTCCGTTTGGACATTCCGTCTTTTTGAACTATTTCTCCGTTTGGACATTCCGTCTTTTCGAACTATTTCTCCGTTCGGACATTCCGTCTTTTCGAACTATTTCTCCGTTCGGACATTCCGTCTTTTTGAACTATTTCTCCGTTCGGACATTTCGTCTTTTTGAACTATTTCTCCGTTCGGACATTCCGTCTTTTTGAACTATTTCTCCGTTTGGACATTCCGTCTTTTTGAACTATTTCTCCGTTCGGACATTCCGTCTTTTCGAACTATTTTTCCGTTCGGACATTCCGTCTTTTTGAACTTTTTCTCCGTTTGGACATTCCGTCTTTTTGAACTATTTCTCCGTTCGGACATTCTGTCTTTTTGAACTATTTCTCCGTTCGGACATATCGTCTTTTTGAACTATTTCTCCGTTCGGACATTCCGTCTTTTTGAACTATTTCTCCGTTCAGACATTCCGTCTTTTTGAACTATTTCTCCGTTCGGACATTCCATTTTTTGAAATATTTTCCGTTCGGACATTCTGTCTTTTTGAACTATTTCTCCTTTCGGACATTCCGACTTTTTCAACTATTTCTCCGTTAAGACATTCCGTCTTTTCGAACTATTTCTCCGTTCAGACATTCCGTCTTTTCGAACTATTTCTCCGTTTGGACATTCCGTCTTTTTGAACTATTTCTCCGTTTGGACATTCTGTCTTTTTAAACTATTTCTCCATTCGGACATTCTGTCTTTTTGAACTATTTCTCCGTTCGGACATTCCGTCTTTTCGAACTATTTCTAACGTATCGGACATTCCTGTCTTTTGAAACTATTTCTCCGTTTCGGACATCCGTCTTGATCGCACTATTTTCTAAGTTCGCGACATTCTCCGATCTTTTTGAACTATTTCTCCGTTCGGACATCCGTCTTTTCGAACTATTTCTCCGTTCGGACATCCGTCCTTTTTGAAACTTATTCTTCCGTTCGACATACGGCCTTTTTACATTTCTCCGTTCGGACATTCGTCTTTTTGACTATTTCTCCGTTCGGACATTCGTCTTTTTGAACTATTTCTCCGTTCGGACATCCATTTTTGAACTATTTCTCCGTTCGGACATTCTGTCTTTTTGAACTATTGCTTCGTTCGGACATTCCGTCTTTTTGAACTATTTCTCCGTTCGGACATTCCGTCTTTTCGAACTATTTCTAAGTTCGGACATTCCGTCTTTTTGAACTATTTCTCCGTTCGGACATTCCGTTTTTTCGAACTATTTCTCCGTTCGGACATTCCGTCTTTTTGAACTATTTCTCGGTTCGGACATTCCGTCTTTTTGAACTATTTCTCCGTTCGGACATTCCGTCTTTTCGAACTATTTCTAAGTTCGGACATTCCGTCTTTTTGAACTATTTCTCCGTTCGGACATTCCTTACTTTTCGAATCTTTTCTCGTTCGGACATCCGTCTTTTTGAACTATTTCTCCGTTCGGACATCCGTCTTTGAACTATTCTCCGTTCGGACATTCCGTCTTTTTGAACTATTTCTCCGTTCGGACATATCGTTTTTTTGAACTATTTCTCCGTTCGGACATTCCGTCTTTTTGAACTATTTCTCCGTTCGGACATTCCGTCTTTTTGAACTATTTCTCCGTTCGGACATTCCGTCTTTTTTAACTATTTCTCCGTTCGGACATTCCGTCTTTTTGAACTATTTCTCCGTTCGGACATTCCGTCTTTTTGAACTATTTCTCCGTTCGGACATTCCGTCTTTTTGAACTATTTCTCCGTTCGGACATTCTGTCTTTTCGAATTATTTCTCCGTTCAGACATTCCGTCTTTTTTAACTATTTCTCCGTTTGGACATTCCGTCTTTTTGAACTATTTCTCCTTTGGACATTCCGTCTTTTCGAACTATTTCTCCGTTCGAACATTCCGTCTTTTTGCAACTATTTCTCCGTTCGGACATTCCGTCTTTTTGAACTATTTCTCCGTTCGGACATTCCGTCTTTTTGAACTATTTCTCCGTTCGGACATTCCGTCTTTTTGAACTATTTCTAAGTTCGGACATTCCGTCTTTTTGAACTATTTCTCCGTTCGGACATTCCTTCTTTTCGAACTCTTTCTCCGTTCGGACATTCCGTCTTTTTGAAACTTTTTCTCCGTTCGGACATTCCGTCTTTTCGAACTATTTCTCCGTTCGGACATTCCGTCTTTTTTTAAACTATTTCTCCGTTCGGACATACGGCCTTTTTGTACTATTTCTCCGTTCGGACATTCCGTCTTTTTGAACTATTTCTCCGTTCGGACATTCCGTCTTTTTGAACTATTTCTCCGTTCGGACATTCCATTTTTTGAAATATTTTCCGTTCGGACATTCTGTCTTTTTGAACTATTTCTCCTTTCGGACATTCCGACTTTTTCAACTATTTCTCCGTTAAGACATTCCGTCTTTTCGAACTATTTCTCCGTTCAGACATTCCGTCTTTTCGAACTATTTCTCCGTTTGGACATTCCGTCTTTTTGAACTATTTCTCCGTTTGGACATTCTGTCTTTTTAAACTATTTCTCCATTCGGACATTCTGTCTTTTTGAACTATTTCTCCGTTCGGACATTCCGTCTTTTCGAACTATTTCTACGTTCGGACATTCCGTCTTTTTGAACTATTTCTCCGTTCGGACATTCCGTCTTGTCGAACTATTTCTAAGTTCGTGACATTCCGTCTTTTGAACTATCTTCTCCGTTTGGACATTCCGTCTTTTCGAACTATACTATTTCTCCGTTCGGACATTCCGTCTTTTTAAACTATTTCTCCGTTCGGACATTCCGTCTTTTTGAACTATTTCTCCGTTCGGACATTCCGTCTTTTTGAACTAGTTTCTCCGTTCGACATTCCGTCTTTTTGAACTTTTTCTCCGTTCGGACAATTCCGTCTTTTTCGAACTCTTTCTCAGTTCGGACATTCCGTCTTTTTGAACTATTTCTCCGTTCGGACATTCCGTCTTTTTGAACTATTTCTCCTTTCGGACAATTAAAGTCTTTTCGAACATTTCTCCGTTTCAACATTCCCGTCCCTTTTTGAACTATTTCTCGCGTATCGGACATTACGTCTTTTTTGAACTCTTTCTCCGTTAGGACATTCCGTCTTTTTTGAATCTATTTCTCCGTTCGGACATTCCGTCTTTTTGAACTATTTCTCCGTTCGGACATTCCGTCTTTTCGAACTATTTCTCTGTTCGGACATTCCGTCTTTTTGATCTATTTCTCCGTTCGGACATTCAGTCTTTTTGAACTATTTCTCCGTTCAAACATTCCGTCTTTTCAAACTATTTCTAAGTTCGGACATTCCGTCTTTTTGAACTATTTCTCCGTTCGGACATTCCGTCTTTTTGAACTATTTCTCCGTTCGGACATTCCGTCTTTTTGAACTATTTCTCCGTTCGGACATATCGTCTTTTTGAACTATTTCTCCGTTTGGACATTCTGTCTTTTTGAACGATTTCTCCGTTCGGACATTCCGTCTTTTTGAACTATTTCTCCGTTCGGACATTCCGTCTTTTTGAACTCTTTCTCCGTTAGGACATTCCGTCTTTTTGAACTATTTCTTCCGTTCGGACATTTCCAGTCTTTTTGAACTATTTCCCCGTTCGGACATTCCATTTTTTGAACTATTCTCCGTTCGGACATTCCTGTCTTTTTTGACTATTTCTCCGTTTCGGACATTCCGTCTTTTATGAACTATTTCTCCGTTCGGACATTCCGTCTTTTCGAACACTATTTCTCCGTTCAGACATTCCGTCTTTTGAACTATTTCTCCGTTCGGACATTCCGTCTTTTTGAACTATTTCTCCGTTCGGACATTCCGTCTTTTTGAACTATTTCTCCGTTCGGACATTCCGTCTTTTTGAACTATTTCTCCGTTCTGACATTCCGTCTTTTTGAACTATTTCTCTGTTCGGACATTCCGTTTTTTGAAATATTTCTTCGTTCGGACATTCCGTCTTTTTTGAAGCTATTTCTCCGTTCGGACATTCCGTCTTTTTGAACTATTTCTCCGTTTGGACATTCCGTCTTTTTGAACTATTTCTCCGTTCGGACATTCCGTCTTTTTGAACTATTTCTCCGTTCGGACATTCCGTCTTTTTGAACTATTTCTCCGTTCAGACATTCCGTCTTTTTGAACTATTTCTCCGTTCGGACATTCCGTCTTTTTGAACTCTTTCTCCGTTAGGACATTCCGTCTTTTTGAACTATTTCTCCGTTCGGACATTCCGTCTTTTTGAACTATTTCTCCGTTCGGACATTCCGTCTTTTCGAACTATTTCTCTTCGTTCGGACATTCCGTCTTTTTGATTCTATTTTCTCCGTTCGGGATCATTCAGTCTTTTTTGAAACTATTTCTCCGTCCAAACATTCCCGTCTTTTCAAAACTATTTCTAAGTTCCCGGACATTCCGTCCCTTTTTTGAACTATTTCTCCGTTCGGACATTTCCGTCTTTTTTGAACTAAATTTCTCCGTTCGGACATTCCGTCTTTTTGAACTATTTCTCCGTTCGGACATATCGTCTTTTTGAACTATTTCTCCGTTTGGACATTCTGTCTTTTTGAACTATTTCTCTCTTCTCCGGTTCGGACATTCCGTCCTTTTTGAACTATTTCTCCGTTCGGACATACGGCCTTTTTGACTATCTCTCCGTTAGGACATTTCCGTCTTTTTGGACTATTTCTCCGTTCGGGACATCCGTCTTTTTCGAACTATTTTTCTAAGTTCGGACATTCCGATCCTTTTTGAACTATTTCTTTCCCTCCGTTCGGCACATTCCGTCTTTTCCGAACTCTTTCTCCGGTTCGACCATTCCGTCTTTTTGAAAACTATTTCTCCTTTTCGGACATTCCGTCTTTTTGAACTATTTCTCCGTTCGTACATTCCGTCTTTGAACTATTTCCTCCTTTCGGACCATTCGTCTTTTGAAAAAACTATTTCTCCCGTTCGGACATTCCCGTCTTTTTTGAACTATTTCTCCCCGTTCGGACATTCCATTTTTTTTGAACTATTAATTCTCTACGTAATTTACGGACTAAATTTATACCATTTTTTTTAGAAACTATATTTCTTCTAACGTTTCAAGTATATATATACATTTTCTCACGTATCTTTTTGATATATAATATTACATATATTAGACTATATCATTACATAGATAATATATATATATATTATATATTATAATATTATATATATTATATATTATTATATATATTTATAATATATATATAATATATAGTATATATATATATATGATATAATTATATTATATATATATATTATATATATTATATATATAGGTATATATATATATATATAATATATATAATATTATATATATATATATAATATATATATATTATATAAATTATATATATAATATTCAACAAATCCTTTATGCGTTCGTTTAATTTTTGCTTTAGGCCCAACAGGGAAGGAAGCAGTACATTATTATATTTAAACCTTCTTGCTGGAAAGGGATGATATTCCTTCTTTATTTTCCTATGCCGTGCTTTCCAATCCCCTCATTATAGGGTCTTTCTTCTCCCGTTTTTTTTTTACACAGAGTTAAAAGGGCAGCCTTTCATGTGTTTGTCGTATACCACTGCGGTTTGAGTTTAAAAGTTCATTACTATGGAAGTGTAGGATTCTGAAATATTTGTTTACAGTTTCAACAGCCTGTTTCGTAATGTTTATAGAGAGATTGTCCTTCTGCCTTTTTTTTTTCCTTTATGTCTCAACGTTCGTTTCTTCTGTTGGAGCAAATTTTATGGCTTCCCATGGGTTTCCGTTACCATTCCTTTTTTTTCTTAATTTAAAGTCGTTTACACATTAACCCGAAAATAATATACTTCTTTCAATTCATTTCTCGTCAATCTACTGTTTCCTTAAGGATTCTGGATTGACTTACACATCTTGAAATGTCATTCAAAAAGCATATTTTTGTCCCGCTCACAGGTAAATTACCTTCATTCATAATTTTTTTTTTAAAAAGGATTATATCAAGCTATTGTATGTAAATTCTTTTATATTATTTGTTATTCTTATGATGGATTCTCATTATTAATGTTATCAGCTTTAGATAGCTTCAGGTTGAAAAACATTGGCAAAGTTTTATATTCCTCCCGTAGGTCGTCAGGCTTAGTGTGGCACTCAAGGTGCGCTGCTAGTTCCTGAATCTTAAAATGCCATAGTAGGAATTTTGATTGCATTGCTTTTCCACTTCCCCGCTATAAACTTACCAACTACAGGAATTACTTATCTTTAATCTATTAATATATATATAGTATATAAATATATATATATATATATATATATACTTATATTATTATAATATATATATTTATATATATATATATTATATATATTATATATATTATATATATATTATATATATATATATATTTTATATATATACATATTTATATCTATAATATATATATATATATATATATATATATATATATACTATAATATGTAATATATATATATATTTATATTATATATATTATATCTATATATATATATATATATATATATTTTATATTACTATAGTATATCCACATGCCTTGTGGACATTTGTTACAACAATTATTGGTAATAATTTAAAAACTAATATTAGCTATTGCGGTTCCCGCACTATTCTCATTTGCACATGTTGCATTAAATTTCTTTCCTTAATATTTTTATAATTCATATTAGATTAATTATTAATTGTTATTAAGCTATCATTTCTATTAATTACAGGCAAAATTTCATTAAATTTAACGTTATTTCAATTTTCAATTTTTTCTTTATTACTATTATTATTATTATTATTATTATTATTATTATTATTATTATTATTATTATTATTATTATTATTATTATTATTATTATTATTATTATTATTATTTTAGTTAAATATTTCTGTTTGAATTAAAAGAAACCTTTTTATTATTATTTTTCTTTATCGTATTTACCCGACCACTGAGATAATTGCTTGAGTGGCACGTTTATTCCTTTCCTTGATTCAAACCAGCTGTTTTCAAGGAGTTTAAAGATGACGTTGATTGCTGATATCCAAGAAGTCACGTCAGAGAAATCGAAAGATGTCAGTTGACTTCGAGTCAGAGTCATCGTTGAATTTGGCTGCGCCTTTGCTTGAGTCGCTGATTTTGGAAGTCGATGACTTTTGTGAGTCGAATAGGTCTCCTGAGCAGGAGGAGTGAAGTAGGGATGGCCAAAAAATATCGATACATCGAAATATCGATATTTTTGGCTCGATATATCGATATTTTTGGGCGTATATTTTCTTAGGCGAGTATATCGTTCGTGATATTTTTTCTTACATATCGAAAGCCGATATTCTTTTCAAAAAATTTTTTTTAGAAGGCCGAAAAAAAATAAAATCTTATCCCCTCTCCCGACACCCTGAAGTGATGAAACTCTTTTTTCCCCCCATATTTCTTTCTTCGTTCGTCCCCCAATGTCGTGTATAAATTAAACCGAAAAATTGGGGTTTCAGATTTTTCGTCTTTTCGGGACCAAAAATCCAGGGCACATACCACAAGTCAAATTGTCTTCTGAGTATTCACTAATCACTATTCAGTTATTCAGTGATCAAGTGGATAATGCGAGAACCTAATAAAATTGTGGAATGATAGTAAAAAATGCTTTCCCTGTTAGTTTATGTTAGCAATGACATATTTTACTGTAAGTTCGACGTCAGTTTCGTCAGAACGAAAGTATCATTATTAAACAATGTTTGCTCAAATGAAAAGAATAGCATATCAATCAGTTAGTCTTTTTAGGTGCATTAGATTAAAAAATATTGGGGGCTTTGTAATATATAAGGCCTATATATATTATATATATATATATATATATTATTATATATATATTATACATATATATATATATAATTATATATATATATTTATAAATATAATATTTTTTAATATATATATATATATATATATATATATATATATATATATATATATTATATATATATATAATATATATAATAATTAAGGGTATAATTGAGTGACATTTGAGTAAAAAGGAAAGGAATTAAAAAAAGCTAATCATAGTTTATTTTCCTTTTTTCATGAAAATTTTTATATTTATTTATTTAATTCTGGAGACTTGTTTAAAAGACTTTGCAGTTCACTGAGAAAAGCCTGATCCGATTTATTGTAGCCCTTCTGTGGGAGTGTGGTTATTTCAGTGTCTCAGTGTGGACGAGATAATCATGCAGAAATCTATACCGGAACACGGACTCCTGTGAGTTGGTTTACAGTTAACATACCGAGTACAGACTAGTATAATCATCTACTGGCGATTAGGATTGTTTCGCTTAAATATGTATTAACTAATTCAACGATTTTCTATGTTATTACCTTAAAGTTAGCATTTGGGGTACCTCACTACAGGCTTTT
>JABUQX010104301.1:17500-35551 GCA_015478945.1 Trachelipus rathkii | reverse complement strand
GTTATTAACTTCGTTCGAATGAATTTGGGTGTTTAACCGTTTTCGCATTTTATCGTGAAACGCTTTTGCGCGTTTTTCGTGCGCCCGCTTCAAATATATATATATATATATATATATATATATATATATATATATATATATATATATATATATATATATATATATATATACTATATATATACTATATATATATATATATATATATATATATTTAAATATATATATATATATATATATATATATATATATATATATATATATATATATATATATATATATATATATATATATATATATATATATATATATATATATATATATATATATATGCAAAAATGAAAACGGCTTTAGGTTGGCTTATATCCTTTACTTGAGTGACCCATCACCCATGTTATAAAAAAAGTCTGCGAAACAGAAATCAAAAATAACGATTAGTTGTGATACTGAGAAGACATTTAGGTAACATTCAAAGAGTGTTTTTTTTCTGCAAAGAATGGAAGAAAAATCTTTGTATTTGCCTACTAATGAGAATTCAGAGGTAGTAACAATTTTATAAAATTAATTTTTATATTATGCTGTGTATTTTTGTTAAATGTAAGTACGAATTAGGGCTTCTTTTACTCAAAAACAAAACAGAATAGACAAGTGCTTATCTAGATTTCCAGTAAAGTTGCAAAAGTTGTCATTTCGGTAATTATTTAGTATTGGTGACTGAGTTCACGTACATAGTATATTATAATTATAAACAGGTAATACTGTAGACAGTGACCCACACATTTTGAGACCGAAAATTTTCTAAGTTCAAAAAATTTCTAAGTTCAGAAAAGTTTAAGTTACTTAAAAGTTTTTTAAGAAAATTCTTTAGTGGCAAGCATCTGGAATTGTGCAGAAGCATGAGTAAGCCTGCTTCATTTTCCCACAAGACGTTTTCGAATTGATCACTCACCAACTGTAAGGTTTGCTTACGAAATTGGTATACTTTTACGATGAGTGTGGAACTACGATTTGCAAGTTGTGCCTTAACTTTGTTATAGTGTCAAGATTAATTGATTAAGTACTGGCATATCTAAATAAAACTATATTTTAGAACTATTGTGCGTATTAACTAATTGTGATTATGTTTTTTGAAAAGTGACCTTTTTTCCTTTGCGTAACGTAACTTATTTAGTTTCTTTACAAACATTGCTTGGTAGTAACCAGTAGTAAAGTGATTAATTATGCTATAATTTAGAAAGTTATAGTCTTCGTTTGCGTTGACTTTATATTATGAATGTTTATACTACTGATATATCTTCTTTTTTTTCCTAATCTTGCGATTGATGACTTGCAATGCCTGCTTTGAGTTGATGTCCAATTCGTCCATTGAGATACCTTAAAGGTTTTGGTGAATAAATTATAGTTTGTTGACATATACCAAGGGTGTAACAATCTTAAATGGTCAGCATAACTAGCATAACTAGCATAACTAATGTTACATCACGTGACCTTTTTGTAAGTTATTTTATTATTGGGAAACTTAAGCCAGTTACTACAACTGACAGTGATTTTGTGAGTTTTGTGAGGTGAATTCTATTATTTTTACTGCAGAAAGCAAATTAAATTAGCTTATTTTGAAAAAGCTAAGTGACATAGGTATATGCTCTGTTAATGAAGAAAAAATCCAAGTCGCTTTCGATTGCATTTTTTTGTTCTTACTGATTTTTAGGGTTTATGAATTTATCCTTGCAACTGTGAACTAATTATATATATTTAGAAAATTGATTGTTTTTCTTCTCCGACCATATATTACAAATTTCGATCCCTTTATATATATATATATATATATATATATATATATATATATATATATATATATATATATATATATATATATATATATATATATATATATATATATATATATATATATATATATTATTAGAGAGAGATTCATTACATAAAGGGGGAACACTTTTAAAGATTTTGCTCAATTAACTAATTAAATTAAGTAATTCTGACCCCATTCTCGTTCTAGACACCGACGTTTTTTTTTTTATTTAGGTGAAGAAGATTGGTTAGGTATAAAGACTTAATTTTCATATTTATATATATATATATAATATGTATATGTATATGTATATATATATATATATATATATATACTATATGTACATATAAATATATATATATAACTCTTTAATATATAATAATAATATGCAATAATATATATATATATACATATGTACATATATATATTCTTATAATAACAATAAATAATAATAATATATATATATATAATATATATATATATAATATATATACATATGTAATATAATAATAATAATAATATATATATATGCATATATATATATATAATATATATATATATATATATATATATATAATAATATATATATATATATATAATATATATATATACATATATATATATATATACTATATGTATATATATATATATACATATATATGTATATAATAATAATAATAATAATAATAATATATATATATATAATATAATATAATATATATATATATATATATATATATATATATATATATATATATATATTAAAAATATATATATATATATATATATATATATATATATATATATATATATATATATATATATATATATATATATATATATATATATAACATAATATATAAATATATATATATATGTTTATATATATATATATATATATATATATATATATATATATAACATATGCTGCTATATATATATATATATATATATATATATATATTGATATTTATATATATTAGTGTTTCGGCAAGAAACAAAAATATAAAGAAATACAAAAATAAAAAACATTAGTACCTGCAAAATTTTGTCTGAGTATTTCGGCAATCAAACAAAATATTATAAAAATAAATACGAAAAACAAGCAAGATTTAAAAAAGAAAATGGAAATTGATTTAGAAATCAATCAGAATCTTAGGGAATTGATCACTAGTTACCAGGTTGTAGGTTATTTCTTAAAAAAAGAAAATGGAATTTGACGAAGAAATCAATCAGAATCTTAGAGAATTGATCACTAGTTACCATGTAGTGCCTTATTTCTTAATTTACGCTTTAACGGCACTACTTAGACGTGAAAATAGATGAGCAGATCAAAACACCGCTCGTCTTATTACTGAGACTCATCGTGCCGCTGAAAAACTGCTACAAAACATGACAAGATTATGTAATAAATTTTCGATGACTAACAATGTTGCACTCAATGAAATTAGGAAGCAAAATAGACAGTTAAATAACTCTCCAGTAATATTCCCCCCAGAGAAATCAAACATTGAAACATATCTAAAAATGGAAAGTTAAAGAAACAAATCTCAAGGAAGGAAGAATATCCCGTTGGTGAACCGTAAGTTGATTTTATTTTTTAGTAAAGTTTTTAAGAAGAGAGAAAAGAAAGGAGAAAGGTTTTTGATAATTTATATTTGTAGGGATTAGGTCTGGAGCCTGATACTGGTTACAAAAAGTCTGAAAGGTCGCTGATCAAGGAAATAGTTTGCTGTTGGTCTAAATTAATGAGGTTTGCGTAACTGAACGAACAGAATATTCTTGGAAGAACAAGACGTTTTCGAATTGGTCATTCACCAACTGTAAGGTTTGCTTACGAAATTGGTATACTTTTACGATGAGTTTGGAGTCACGATTTGTAAGTTGTGCCTTTGAATTGTTATACAGTGTTAAGATTAATTGATTAAGTACTGGCATATCTAAGACTATTTTAGAACTATTGTGCGTATTAACTAATTGTGATTATGATTTTTGAAAAGTGACTTTTTTTCCTTTGCTTAACGTAACTTATTTAGTTTCTTTACAAACATTGCTTGGTAGTAACCAGTAGTAAAGTGATTAATTATGCTATAATTTAGAAAGTTATAGTCTTCGTTTGCATTGACTTTATATTATGAATGTTTATACTACTGATATATCTTTTTTTCCTAATCTTGCGATTGATGACTTGCAATGCCTGCTTCGAGTTGATGTCCAGTTCGTCCATTGAGATACCTTGAAGGTTTTGGTGTATAAATTATAGTTTGTTGACATATGCCAAGGGTGCAACAATCTTAAATGGTCAGCATAACTAATGTTACATCACGTGACCTTTTTGTAAGTTATTTTATTATTGGGAAACTTTAGCAAATTACTACAACTGACATAGAATTCACACCTCAAATGAATTTTATTATTTTTACTGAAGAAAGCAAATTAAATTAGCTTATTTGGATTTTGAAAAAGTTTACTGTGACTATAAATTTATGATGCGCTGTTAATGAAGAAAAAATCCAATTCGCTATCGATTGCATTTTTTTTGTTCTTACTGATTGTATGTAACTTTAGCTAGTTTGTAAATAAATATATTAGGTAGGGTTTATGAATTTATCCTTGCAACTGTGAAATTATTATATATATTTAGAAAATTGATTATTTTTCTTCTCTGACCATATTGCAGAATTTTCGATCCTATTTATATATATATATATATATATATATATATATATATATATATATATATATATATATATATATATATATATTTCTGTATCTACCTACATATATATATATTTATATTATATGTATATATAAATATACACCCTATATATATATATATATATATATATATATATATATATATATATATATATATATATATATATATATATATATATATATATATATATTTAGAGGATTCACTACATAAAGGGGGAACACTTAAGATTTTGCCCAATTAACTAATTAAATTAAGTTATTCTGACCCCCATTCTCTTTTTCTAGACACCGACCTGCTTTTTTTTTTTTTTAGGTGAAGAAACAATTGAAAAAATTTATAAAATCTTAAATTTCATATATATAAATAAATGAAAATAAAAAATAAATTTATATATTTCTTTACTTATTTTATTTATTTATTTATATATATATATATACTCTACCATATATATATACACCCTTATATATATATATAACATATATATATATATATATATATATATATATATATATATATATATATATATATATATATATTAATTGCCGAAATACTCAGACAAAATATTAACGGAACTGTCTGTCTCGTGCTTTCCTAGAAGCAACAACATTAGATTGAGTTCTTAGGCAATAAGAAAATGGAATTTGAAAAATAAATCAATCAAAATCCTAGGGAATTGATCACTAGTTACCAGGTGGTAGATTATTTCTTAAAGAAAATGGAATTTGACGAAGAAATCAATCAGAATCTTAGGGAATTGATCACTAGTTACCAGGTGGTGGATTATTTCTTAATTAGCGCTTTAACGGCACTACTTAAGACGTGAAAATAAATAGTCAAAAAAGAAAATGGAATATTCCGTAGTAATGAATCAGAATCTTAGGGAATTGATCACTAGTTACCAGGTGGTGGATTATTTCTTAAAAAAGAAAATGGAATTTGACGAAGAAATCAATCAGAATCTTAGGGAATTGATCACTAGTTACCAGGTGGTGGATTATTTCTTAAAAATGAAAACGGAATTAAACAGATAAAATATAACAGTATCGAATGAAAAGAAAATAAATTGTTACATCTTAAAAAGAAAATGGAATTTGACGAAGAAATTGATCACTAGTTACCAGGTGGTGGATTATTTCTTAAAAAAAGAAAATGGAATGATGAATTTCAATCAGAATCTTAGGGAATTGATCACTAGTTACCAGGTGGTGGATTATTTCTTAAAAATGAAAATGGAATTTGAAGAACTCAAGTCTTGAAAAATTGAGTACAAGCTACCAGGTGGTGGATTATTTCTTAAGAAAATGGAATTTGACGAAGAAATTGATCACTAGTTACCAGGTGGTGGATTCTTTCTAAAGAAAATGGAATCTTATGTAGTAATAAATCAGAATCTTAGGGAATTGATCACTAGTTACCAGGTGGTGGATTATTTCTTAAAAATAAAAATGGAATTTGAAGAAGAAATCAATCAGAAATTGAGCACAAGCTACCAGGTGGTGGATTATTTCTTAAAGAAAATGGAACGAAGAAATCAATCAGAATCTTAGGGAATTGATCACTAGTTACCAGGTGGTGGATTATTTCTTAAAAATAAAAATGGAATTTGATGAAGAAATCAGAATCTTAGGGAATTGATCACTAGTTACCAGGTGGTGGATTATTTCTTAAAAAATAAAATGGAATTTGATTTAGAAATAAATAAGAATCTTGGGGAATTGATCACTAGTTGCCAAGGTGTATTATTTCTTGATTTGAGCTTTATTGGCCCTACTTAGACGTGAAAATAGATGGGCAGACCAAGTCACCGCTCGTCTTATTATTGAGACTCATCGTGCCACTGAAATATGCTTTTCAAAGTTTGCAATCTCATCATGTAATTAATATTTCGCTAAAAATTGCCTAATACTTGTCTATCTCTGGAGCTAATTTCATTAACATCAATACCAATATTGCCCAAATTCCATAATTTTTCTAAAGCAATTTCAGTGCTTAAATTATCATTACCCTCACACTCACAAATATCTTTTTTTTTTGTTTGTTCACGACTATTCTGCTTTTATGGAAGACGGATTTGTTTCATCAAAGGGAAGTGCCCCACATATCATATGGCCAACATTTGTTTCAATTAGATTATTATTTATTTATTTTTATTTATTTACAAATTTAAAGTATTGATCTGAACCAACCAATATTTGTAAATTGCCAACAGTATTATTTATAATATATATATATGCTAGATATATTTTCAGGTTTTTCAATTTTTCAACCGCTCCTTTAATACCAGGCATTATTAATTGGGAAGGAAGATTATCTAAAAATATTGTTTCCAACATGAACAAAAATATTGGCAGAACTGTCTGTCTGGTGCTTTCCTAGAAGCAACAACATTAGTTCCGTCAATATTTTGTCCGAGTATTTCGGCAATCAGCAAAATATCAAACACATACAGAATCTTAGGGAATTGATCACTAGTAACCAGGTGGTGGATTATTTCTTAAAAAAGAGAATGGAATTTGACAAAGAAATCAATCAGAATCTTAGGGAATTGATTACTAGTTACCAATTGGTGGATTATTTCTTAAAAATGAAAATGGAATTTGAAGAAGAAATAACTCAGAATCTTGAAAAATTGAGTACAAGCTACCAGGTGGTGGATTATTTCTTAAAAAAGAAAATGGAATTTGACGAAGAAATTGATCACTAGTAGCCGACGAGAGATTTAAAGGAGAAAATGGAATTGATAAAATCAATGCAGATCTTAGGGAATTGATTACTAGTTACCAGGTGGTGGATTATTTCTTAAAAATGAAAATGGAATTTGAAGAAATAACCCAGAATCTTGAAAAATTGAGTACAAGCTACCAGGTGGTGGATTATTTCTTAAAAAAAGAAAATGGAATTTGACGAAGAAATTGATCACTAGTTACCAGGTGGTGGATTATTTCTTAAAAAGGAAAATGGAATTTGACGGAGAAAATCAGAATCTTAGGGAGTTGATTACTAGTTACCAGGTGGTGGATTATTTCTTAAAAATGAAAATGGAAGAAATAACTCAGAATCTTGAAAAATTGGAGTACAAGCTACCAGGTGGTGGATTATTTCTTAAGAAAATGGAATTTGACGAAGAAATTGATCACTAGTTACCAGGTGGTGGATTATTTCTTAATAAAGAAAACAATCTTATGGAATTGATCACTAGTTACCAGGTGGTGGATTATTTCTTAAAATAAAAATGGAATTGAAGAAGAAATCAGAATTTAAGGAATTGATCACTAGTTACCAGGTGGTGGATTATTTCTTAAAAAAGAAAATGACGAAGAAATCAATCGGAATCTTAGAAAATTGATCACTAGTTACCAGGTGGTGGATATTTTCTTAAAGAAAATGGAATTTGACGAAGAAATCAATCAGAATCTTAGGGAATTGATCACTAGTTACCAGGTGGTGGATTATTTCTTAAAAAAGAAAATGGAATTTGATGAAGAAATCAGAATCTTAGGGAATTGATCACTAGTTACCAGGTGGTGGATTATTTCTTAAAAAAGAAAATGGAATTTGACGAAGAAATCAATCAGAATCTTAGGGAATTGATCACTAGTTACCAGGTGGTGGATTATTTCTTAAAAAAGAAAATGGAATTTGAAGAATGAATCAATCAAAATCCTAGGGAATTGATCACTAGTTACCAGGTGGTAGATTATTTCTTAAAGAAAATGGAATTTGACGAAGAAATCAATCTTAATTTTAGCGCTTTAATCACATACAGATTTTTGTTTCATCAAAAGAAAGTTTCCCACATATCATATGGCCAACATTTGTTTCAATTAGATTAATAATATTTATTATTTTGGTTTATTTACAAATTTAAAGTATTGACCTGCACCAACCAATATTTTAATATTGCCAACTGTATTATTTCTAATATTTGGATCTGCTAAATATATCTTCAGGTTTTACAATTTTTCAACCGACCCTTTAATACCAGGATTATTAGTTATGAACGAAGATTATATAAAACTATTGTTTCCAACAAGATATCACCGTCATTTGTCAACACATCGAATTTGACTATATCGTATCTTTTTCTTTTCCCAAAGTATTTATACCAATGATGGCCATTTTTATTGTTTCATGGTGCTAAATTCAAATGTTTCGCAAACTCATTAGTACAAAAACTTCTTTGCGAAGCCTGATCAAACAAGGATCTAACTTTTATGTACTGATCATTATGTGGTATACCACATAGCAGTGGGAAGAGTTGTTTATTGTTTTAATCTTTGAACAAACTGCAGAAACTGATGATTCTGTTTCCCTGATTCTAAATTTATTTTTTGATGAAATTTCCGTTTGTGATGTAGTCAATTTACTTGCCTTTAGAATTTCTTCATACTTTTCTATCTGCTTTGCTGCGTTTTGACAAAGTGCACTATTGTGCTTTGCACCACAATAATAACAGGTTTTGATACTTTTACAGTCAAATACATTATGATTGTTATACAAGCAATTAATACAAATTATTCTCCTTTATTCTATAGAATTTTTATTCTATGGTGTAGAAGACTTTACAACTTGAAGAAGAATGGTTATTAAAACGGAACGCACATCGTGGTTCTAATTTATTTGATTTATTGTATACATTAAAGGTATTTGTGGAGCTAACCCCGTTCTCCCCTTCATTTGTAAAAACTTTGCCATTATTAGGTTTGAATTCTATATCAGTCATAAAAGTATTCCCTTCACTCTCCATTTCATTCGTAAAACTTTGCTATTATTAGGTTTGGATTCTATATCAGTCATTAAAGTATTCCCTTCCCTCTCCATTACCGACTAAACATCCTCAAAAGTTTCTTATAAATTCTATTTTCCAATTTTCTTAATTTTTTCCACTCCAATTTATCCTTGATGTCTTTAGGAAGTTTATTTGCAATGATATCTGTACAGCAATTATAAAAATACAACTCATTTTTACAAGACATCAAAACCAAAATCTTTTGCTAGAAAAATAAAATTTTATCTGAAAAAGTATTAATAAATAAACTTAGCGATTCATCTTCTATAAAATCTTGCGATCATCATCATTTTTGTTAAATTTTTGTTCAATTTTTTTTTATTTTTATTATTATTATTTATATTTATATTTTTTATTTATATTACTATTTTTTTTTTATTTAAATTACTATTTTTTTTATTATTATTTTATATTACTATTTTTTTTATTATAATTTATTTTTTTTATTATAATTTAAATTATTTTTTTTATTATAATTTATATTAATTTTTTATTATAATTTATATTTTTTTATTTATATTATTTTTTCTTATTATTATTTATATTATTTTTTCTTATTATTATTTATTATTTTTCTTATTATTTATATTATTTTTTCTTATTATTTATATTTCTTTATTATTTATATTATTTTTTATTATTATTAATATTTATATTATTTTTTATTATTATTATTATTTATTATTATTATTATTTATATATTATTTATTATTATTTATTTATATTTATTATTATTTTTTTTTTATTATTTTTTTTTAATCATTATTTTTTCATTATTTTTTTATCATTATCATCTTTCATCATTATTTTTTATTATTATTATTACTGATATATTTTATTATTATTATTATTATTTTTATTATTATTTGTATTTATATTTATCATTATATATATATTAATATTTACAATTATTTATCATTATATTTATCATTATTATTTATTTTTTATTATTATTTATTTTTTATTATTATTTTTTAATCATTATTTTTATATTTTTTTTATCATTATTTTTTTATCATTATTATCTCTTATCATTATTTATTATTATTATTATTATTTGTTCATTTTATATTATATTTATATTATTTTATTATTATTATTATTTATATTATTATTTATATTTTTATTATGTATTAATTATATTTATTATATTATTTATATTTATATTTATTTATTTTTATTTATTATTTATTTTTTATTATTATTTATTTTTTATCATTTTTATCATTATCTTTTTTTATCATTATTATCTTTTATCATTATTTTTTATTATTATTATTTATTATTTTTTAAGAATATTATTTTTTATTATTATTATTATTTATATTTATTAATATTATTTATATTTATATTTATTATTTATATTTATATTTATCATTATTTATATATTTATATTTATCATTATATTATATTTATTTTAGTATTTTTATTTATTTTTTATTATTATATTTTTCTTTATTGTTATTTATTTATTATTTTATATTTTATCATTATTTTTTTTTATTTATTCATTATTATCTTTATCATTATTATCTTTTTTCATCATTATTATTTTTTTATTATTTTTTTCATTATTTTTCATTATTTTTTTTCATTATTTTCTAATTATTTTTTTCATTATTTTTCATTATATTTTTTAATTATTTTATTATTATTTTTATTATTTTATAGTTATTATTTATAGTTATTATTTTTTCAGTTGTTTTTGTATTTTTTTTATTATTTTTATTATTTTTTGTATTATTATTTATTATTTTTTATCATTATTTTATTATATTGATTATTTTTTATCATTATTTTTTTTTATTATTTTTTATCATTATTTTTTATCATTATTTTTTAATCGTTATTTTTAATGTTATTTTTTTATCATTATTTTAATAATTATTTTGCATCTATTATTTTTGTCGTTATTATTATCTGATATGATTTTATTATATTTATCATTTTTATCATTTTTATTATTTTCATATTATTTTTTGTATTATTTATAGTAATGACACTTCATTTTTATCATTATTATCTTTATCTATTTATTTTTTATCATTATTTTTTATGATTATTATTTTATTATTTATTATCATTATTATTTATTTTTTATCATTATTACTTATTTCTTATTATTATTTACTTTTGATCATTATTTAATTTTTATTATTTTTTATAATTTTTTATCATTATTTCTTTATCATTATTATTTTTATCATAATTTTTTTTTCATTATTTTTCTTTATTTTTCAATTATTTCAATTTATTTTTAATTGTTTTTTAAATAAATTTTTTTCTATTTAATATTTATTATTAATTTTTATTCTTATTATGTTATTATTTTTGTTATTTTTTATTATTATTATCTTATTTTTATCATTCTTCTTTTATATCAATATTTTTATCATTATTTTTATCATTATTTTATTATTTTTATCATTATTATTTTCACTATTATTTTTTTTATAATTATTTTTTATAATTATTTTTATAATTAATGCAGTTTCAATTTATTTTCCATCAGTATTATTTTTATTATTTTATTTATTATTTTGAATATTTTCTAATTATTATTTTTATTATTATTTTTAATCATTTTTATTTTTTTATCATTTATTGTTTTATAAAGATTATCAAGTAATTAATATTTTTATCAATTATTTATATTTCAATTATTTTTGAGGGATCCACATTATAAATAGTATGGGACAATTAATCATCATTGTCATCAACAAAATTGGCATATTTTTTCTCAATATTTTTGTTTTGGCATTATTATTCATTATTATAGTGTTATTATTATTATTAATATTTATATCTCACTTATTTTAACCATTAGTTAAAAAACTTATCAGACCAAGTATGTAAGTGTTGATTTTAGTACCATTGTTCATAAATTTTATTATCAAATGGTTATTGATGTTATTTGCGATTTAAATCTTACCTCATTATTTTGGGCTCAAGGGACAACAATGTGTTTTGCAATTAAGTGACCTAGTTCAAATTAGTTGCATTTGTATGACCTCCATTACAACAATATAAAAAATTGTAGATTAAAATTTATTATGTATATTGCTCTTTCTGAATAAATTGTTTTGAATTGAATTGAATGTTAAATGCTTCAAGAGAACTCAAATGACTCCAAATTTGTTATAAATTCTGAAACTTGCGTATAATTAACCGCTGGTTTCTTTAAATTTAATATATTATTTAAATGACATTCAATTACTTTGTAAGGTTGATTATATCTATCCAAAAGCAATTTAACTACTTTGTCATAATTTTGTTCCTTTACAAGTATTCCTCTCTATTAGTTTTAACGCTGTACCTTTAAGTTGTCCTCTAAGGTATTTAAATTTAGTAGTCTCCGGTACGGTTGTATTATGTAAAGAATTACAAAACCCATCCCAAACTGAGTTAAAATTTAAAATATTTTCATCATATGGCAACTCGAGTTTTTAGGTAGCTTATGATTAGAATTTTAATAGAACTATTAGATAAACTATTTTTATTGCATTTATTAGTAAAATTTTCAACTTCTATAATTTGCTTTAATAATTTTTTTTGATTCGTATAATCCATAACTTCGGTTTGATATAAATTATCATAC
The DNA here is from genome assembly GCA_015478945.1 of Trachelipus rathkii. Lineage (NCBI taxonomy): Eukaryota > Metazoa > Arthropoda > Malacostraca > Isopoda > Trachelipodidae > Trachelipus > Trachelipus rathkii. The sequence continues at coordinate 22,638 of JABUQX010104301.1, read as the reverse complement.
TCAATAGACAATTGAATTTGAAGTTTTTTTATCATAATTAATTTATTAAAGTCTCAATATTAACCTTAACATCAATATCTACATTAATATCTTCAATTAATAATTTTAACTCATTTATTGTTTAAGTTGCAATTTTTTTAACAATGTCTCTAGATCTTAAAGTCCTTTTAACATCAATAGTTTCGTTCAAACTTAAACCTTGAAAATAATTTTCTAATGAATTATTAGATGACTCTGAATTCACTCGGGCCGCTTGTTCTCAGCTGGCCCTTCTGCAGATATATTTCTGCTTCAATAGATAATTTAATTAAAGTTCTTTTCATACTTTCTTGTATGTCAGAATAGCATGATTCATCACTCATCTTCCAATAAAAGATGTATTTGAACATCATAAGTAGCAATAGAACCTTCTTGTTCCTTTAATTGACCCAAAAAAAAACTACGTACTTTATCATAGTTAGCATCTTGGGATAAAAGTGACTTCATTTCACTACTAAGAAGAGATATCCTAGCTCTATGACCTCCCTCTTCTTTTAATAAGTTGGTTTTTCTTCGTAGGCATTTTAATTTTATATACACAGTTATATGCAACTCTATATTTAATTTGTATCTCTTTATTTAGACACAGCTCAAAGACTAGGTTCGAAGTGTAACCAAGGATCCGACAATGTATACCAGAATCAGACCACTTAACAATATCGGCTCGATGGACCATATGACTTAAATTTCCAGATACGGCACTGATATGAATTAATATCAACGATATCGTAAATCCGGCCTAGCATTTAAATTATTTATCTATTAATATAAAAAAATATCCAATAACTTTCGAATGTGGCTAGAACCTTTTTGTCATAAAGACGTTGTCTAGCATTCGAACTTATAATCACACACACACATATATATATATATATATATATATATATATATATATATATATATATATATATTTTTTATATATATATATATATATATATATGTATATACTTTATATATATATATATCTTTATACTATATATATATATATATACCTATATATATATATATATATATATATAATACGTGATAATATGATGATAGTTAAATTTATTAATGTAAATTGTTAATATATCAATTATAATTTACTTATCGTAATGCGACGTTACAGTAGATACGATATATCAATATCAAATATGACCTAGCTTTTAAGTATGTATTTATCGAATTTATCAAAGAATTATAATACTAAAATATCCAGTAACTCTCGAATGTGGCTAGAACCTTTTTGTCATAAAGACGTTGTCTAGCATTCGAAAATTATAATGTAGATACATATAAAATAAACAATTAGATATATAATCAATTAACTCATTATATGCAGCTTATTAATAGATATAGATTAAAATTCCGTGTGGAATCAATAAATTTCACTTCGCATCAACGAATATTCTCAAATTAATACCAAATCTCACATTAAATTTGCTTTGTTAAGCATAATTTGTACAAACTTTATACAGCAAATAACATTTGTAGTCGCACTCAATATTAATTAAATATGGTTTGTTAATTTTAATGAAAGGTTTCAGATCACACCGTAATGAATGCGTCAATAACAAGAGAGACGAAAACTGTTCCAGAATACTCCATAGAAACTGTGTTCCAATAATATTTTTTTCTGAAGATTTTAAAGTTGTTGTTTAAATTTTGGTATTAATAATTAAATTTGGCCGTATTGTCTTAAAAGAATTCGGCATAATATATATATATATATATAACTTATATATATATATATATATATATATATATATATATATATATATATATATATATTATATAATATATATATATATATATATATATATATATATATATATATATATATATATATATATATATATATATATGATTATACACTATATATATATATTGCCTTTGTGTATATATATATATATATATATATATATATGTATATGCATGTATACACTATATTAACATATATATATATATATATATATATATATATATATATATATATATATATATATATATATACTCATATATATATACATATATATATATCAGTGTAGCTAGATGTTTTTTATAGATTTAGGCAATATATATATATATATATATATATATATATATATATATATATATATATATATATATATATATATATATATATATATATATATATATATATATATATATATATATATATATATATATATATATATATATATATATAAAATAACAATAATAAAATAATAAGAATAATAATAATAATAATAATAATAATAATAATTAATAATAATAATAATAATAATAATAATAATAATAATAATAATAATAATAATAATAATAATAATAATAATAATTAAAATTGCCAAGCGAAAAACAGTCAAGAAAATTTAAAAAAATACCCGTGATATGGCAACAACGCCAAACGAACGGCAGGCTAGCCTCTTAATATCATTGCAAATATAGGAAATATTTTTTTCGGCTACCTTAAGTGGCAAGTTATACAGTAGATAGGCAGGCAAAGCATAAATAGCTCATTTTTTGTTTTATATTATTTCTTTAAGATTTTGTAGTTAATTTTCTTAGGGTTTCTTATTATATTAACCTTTTTTATTTTTGATTTGTTAGTAAAATGTTTATTTGTTCTTATAAATAAGATAGGCTCTGCCTACCCAGCCTATCTCTCTTCACTACGCCACTGATATATATATATATATATATATATATATATATATATATATATATATATATATATATATATATATATATATATATATATATATATATATATAACTATATATATATATATATATATATATATATATATATATATATATATGGGTCAATGTGGGTTTATCTGCTCCCTCATTAACATATCTTTTGGATGGATTCGAACAAATTTCTTAAAAGTGAAATAAAAATGTGTAGAGTCAAATTTAATTAAACTATAAGTAATAAAGCAGCTTCACACCTTTAAAAATATAAAAACTACACTACGAAAATTATACTAATCATTTTGAAAAATATACGATTCATTTTGAAAATTTTTCTTAAAAAATTTAATAAAAAAGTAAAAAGAAATTGATATTTTTTTTCGCTTCACACCTAATCTGATAAAAAATTACTAAAGCTAGACAATTTATTTGTTTAAATTTGATTTATATACCTAAAGTTTGTAAATCATAATTATAGATGTAGACGCCATGTACACTTTTTTTTTTAATTACGAATACCTTAGGGTGGTGGTATACATGATGTTCGTGAATGCATTACAGACCGCGCGCTCCCGGCAACACCAGTTTTTAAATTAGCATAATGAATTCTTCTTTTTTTCTGTTTTTATTTTACAAAAAAGTAAAAAATAAAATTTCTCAAAATAATGTTCATTACTTTAACTTTTGTGTATGTTGTTACAGACTTTAGCATTATTTTTATATTTATAATTTATTTCACTTTGAATAGTTAAAAAAAAGTACATCTGGAACATGCGCGCTGCTGTACATTTTGGTCGATAACGTAATTTTTAAAAAAAATACCGCAGAGCTTAACTGGAAGCAGATAACTCACACTGAGCCATATATATATATATATATATATATATATATATATATATATATATATATATATATATATATTCTTACTATATATATATATATATATATATATATATACTATACTCATACTCTATATATATGGATCGTAATCGGTCTCTGCGCGAATGAGTTTATCCATAACGATTGCATGGATTGTTTACATTTTATTTGACGAAATCTGTGTAAATGATTTTGTAAATATTTTCGATGCTAAAAATTTATATGTCAATGATTATTTAGTTTCCGACTGCATAATAAATGCTTTAAAATAAAAACATATTTTACTAACCTTTAAATATATATATATATATATATATATATATATATATATATATATATATATATATATATATATATATATATATACTATATATATATAATTTATTCTATCTAACCATTGTTTCAATAAACAAGTTCACAACCAAACATGCTTTAATAATAAAATTCATTATATAAATCACATATATAAATAAATGTAGGAAAAATTTTCAAACTTTTCTATCGCTACGTGAGCTGCTACTGTACATTTTTTTCGAAAACATAAATTGTAAAAAAAATATTGAATTTGGCTACATTGAGCACACATAACTGTAGAAGCCCCATATATATATATATATATATATATATATATATATATATATATATATATATATATATATATATATATATATATATTTTCTTATTTTATACTACTCTATTTATAGATATATATATATATTTACCCCTGACCCACTATTGGAGAGGCCACCATAGAGAAAGCCAGCCACACTCTTGGGCGGTTCCACTGGGTCTAGAAGGGTTACAGCAGAAGGTGTGCCGAGGCGTCGAGGGCGGGGCACTCAAGAAGGAAGTGTTCCATTGTGTCCTGGGATATACGACATCTAGGGCAGATGGGGGATATAACGTTATCAAGTTTGAATCTGAATTTATATTGCAAAAGATTTGGATGGGTGACCTGATCTGCTCTGGGCGAGGTTAATTTTGGTCTCTTGGCTGAGTGATTGCTTCTGTAGGGAGATGTTTGGGGATGGGGTGTTTAGTAGATTGTTATTGGGGCGGTTTGTAGGTATGTGTTAGTTAATTGTGTATGGGTGTGTGAGTGAGCTAAGACCTATTTGGGGGGATGTTGTAGATGTCATTATAAAGTTTGGCTGGTGAGGAGGGGGATTTTAGTCTATGTTGGGTATTTGGTGGCATGGATGGGTTTGATTGAGTGTTTTCGGAAAATTTGTATTTTCTATTAGTGGGTGAGGATGGGAAGGATATTATATATATATATCATATATATATATATATATATATATATATATATATATATATATATATATATATATCAATATATTTATATTTATATATATTTAAAATAGTCTCACCTTATTATACATAATGAGAATGTAACTGAGAGATGCCAAAGGCAACAATATAAACAATTTTTACTCTAAATTCATACACACACAATCTCCGCTATTTCATTTGAGCACGAAGAATCACCTTTTTTAATTGATTGAAAAATAATGAGTTTTAAATCAGTGACGAACAATTGAA
>JABUQX010104301.1:10000-12500 GCA_015478945.1 Trachelipus rathkii | reverse complement strand
ATATATATATATATATATATATATATATATATATATATATATATATATATTTTAGAGACAAAAACAAACTCAAGTACTCTAGATGAATGCCAAAAACTCAAGAACTTGAGAAAAAACTCAAGCGATGGCATCCCTGTTATGAGTCTACATTGGGTAAAATGTCTTAAAATTCCTCCGCGTCATAAAGTAAACACATGAATATTGTAATATTTTTTGAATTATAACTTCAAAATATAATTTCCCTATGATTTCTATATTATAATTTATATGTAGTTTAACTTATAATAAGTTAAAATTAAAAATTTACTTTAGATCAAAAGGTCAATAGGTAGACTTTGTCCATATATATATATATATATATATATATATATATATATATATATAGATATATAAATATATATATATATATATATATATATATATATATATATATATATATATATATATATATATATATATATATATATATATATATATATATCTTTTTCTTAAGTCTGTTTTGAATTTTTTCACTTATTTGTGTTCTCAACATTATTTCCATCTTTTCAACGTCACTTCCATGTCAACATTCCGTCAGCATCAATAACTCAGACCCTCCTACTTCTTCCCCCATCATATTCGCCCCTCCTACTTATTCCCCCATCATATTCACCCCCTAAATTCCATCATTCCTCACCCCTTAATATTAATACCTTACTACTTTTGATTCTTAAATAATTACTTTTTATCTCCCTACGCTCTTTCCTGTCTCCTTACCCCTTCCCCCAAATTCTTTCACCCATATCCCCCCATTCTCAAAAGCTACCCCAATATTCTATCCCCCAGTTTATAAAATTACCCCCTCCCTCATATCTCCCACATCCCTATAACCTTCATTCTGATACTTCAAACAACTGAAGTCGTTTTAATAGTCTCTTTGATACTGTTAAAAGAAATAATAATAATAAAATTGAAATAAATAAAACTTTATATTTCTATTTATAATTTTTTTTTCTTTTTTGTTTTTTTTTTTTAGTTTTTTTTTGTTTTTTTTTTTCTTCTCGGTTGTTTTTGATGTTGATGTTTGATGATAATCGTTTCGATTATAGTTTAAATCGACACCTGTTTGCCATTAAAATTGAATTCCTACCTTTAATCATATATATATATATATATATATATATATATAATAATATATTATATATATATAATATAATATATTAGTATATATATATATATATTATATATATATATATATATATTATATATTATTATATATAATATATATATATATATATATGTTTGGTGTGTGTGTCCTATGTGTTAGTATGTCAATAGGTTATAACATAATATACATATATAATATATATATATATTATATTATTATATTATATAATATTATATATATATATATATATATATATATATATAATATATAATATATATATATTATATAAAAACTAATTTTTTATATTCAAACAAAAAAATGTGAAGAAGAAGAAGAAGAAGAGAGAAGAAGAAGAAGAAGAAGCAGAAGAAGAAGAAGAAGAAGAACTTACATGATCATTTAGTATTGTATTTCTTTTGAGAGAGAGGGTGAGAAGAGAAGCAGAGAGAGATAGAGAGAGAGAGAGAGAAGAGAGAGGAAGAAAAGAAATTGCATTAAAGTGTGATGGTTTATGTTCTTCAAAAGGCCTCATTTTTTTTCACAGATTTGTCCAATTTATATTTTGAACTTCACTTCGAGAGCTATTACACACCGCAGGTTAGACCATTTTTATTAAAAGTTATTATTTTACAAACAAAGCTGATATATAATTTTGAATATAAAATTGATACACCCCTTTGCATTTTATAATAACGAAAGCAATAAATCTAACTTTAACGTAACGTAAAATTTTGGGGTCTAATTTTTTGTATCATTTATAAAACTAATCTAAACATGACCAATGCTGATTCAACGCCAGCCAATGATGGCACTCCAAAAGATATTATATATATATATATATATATATTATATATATATAATATATATATATATATATAATATTATAGTATATATATATATAATAAATATATATATATATATAATATATATATATACATTATGTATATATAAATAATTAATTTAGTAACTTTATTGCAGCTGCAAATTGTATATATATATATATATATATATATATATATATATAATATATATATATATATATATATATATATATATATATATATATATATATATATATATATATATATATAGTGAATTTTTTTATAAGTTCACGTTAAAATGTGACGTTTTCCTTAAAAATAAACTCTAACGGAAAACGCTTTATAATATACTATAATCATATTTTAAATACGCAATAAGGCTATATTTTGACCATTTTTTAATAATATAACGTGTTTTGTGTTAAAAATATAGTTTTAAAACATGTAATAAAATAACATTTATCATAATAAATCTGTGTCCAATATAAAGACAAAGCAAATAATGTAAAAAAAGATCTTTTTTGACCGTATT
>JABUQX010104301.1:2500-5000 GCA_015478945.1 Trachelipus rathkii | reverse complement strand
GCATAGTAGAGAGAGTTGTGTGTTGGGAACCGACGGCTGGGAGACCGAGAGAAAGTGGATTGAGTCGGGGAACGAATGTCTGAAGGGGAGAAATGTGAGTTTGGCAGAGGCGGAGAATTTAAAAGGTGCATGATATGAAACCGAGAGCCCCATATGCGGCGAGTATTTGTATGGAAAGAGGTATCGTTGTGGCCCACCTGGGCCAAGGGAGAACCACATAATACACCACACGATTACCATAGTGACGGGTCTCGTCGCGATCCCAATAAGCTCATAGGGGTGGTTTTCTGTCTGGTGACAGAGATTCTCACTAATAATGGTACATCTAGGGGCGTAAGGATGGGCTATTCATTTCGACTTTTGTTACATATTCTTCATTACTTGCTTTTCATTTTCCGAATGCATACACAGCCACCCTTTACCGCCAGCCTGTGGAGGCAAAGAGCAAGATAAAAGAAGAAAGAAAGATATATATAAGTTTATATATTATAATATAATATAACTATAATTATAATATAATATTATATATATTATTAATATTTATTATATATAATATTATACCTAATATATATATATATATCATATCATATATATATTATATATACTATATATCATACTTATATATCATATATTACTTTTTTCAACAAAAACAAACCCCTCCAAAACAACGTTTTTATTTTTTTTAACCCACACACACACACGCTACACACACACACTTATACAACCCCTACGCCCATCCATAGACACTTACAATTAATAATAATAATTATAATAATAATAATAATAATAATTTATATATATATATATATATATATATATATATATATATATATATATATATATATATATATATATATATATATATATATATTATATATATATATTATATATATATATATATATCACTTGCCCTCACACCTACACCTACACGCACACACACATTACACACACATACACACTATGACACTTATACGCACTTACACTCACCATAGACACTTACACTTACACTTACACTTATACACACATACACTATGACAGTTATACGCACTTACACTCACCATAAACACTTACACTTACACTTACACTTATACACACACATACACTATGTCACTTATTCACACATAGACACTTATAGACCCATACACTCACACTTACGCTTACACACACACACACCCTCACACACAGATACACACACCACACCTACACCCAGCCATAGACACTTATACACACTCACCCACTAGGCTACTTATACACACATACAACCGCCCTAGCTTACACCTACACCTACACACACACATACCTAGACCCATACACCTACACCTACACCCACACGTACATAGACACATACACCCATACCTAGACACACACACCTACACCTACACACCCAGCCATAGACACTTACACTTACACTCACACACACACATACACCTACACACCCAGCCATAGACACTTACACTTACACTCACACACAGATACACTCGCACTTACGCTTACACACACACATACACACATACACACACACTCGATATTTTGAGGCCTCAGCTTTGATGCCTCAACTTTGATGCCTCAACTTTGATGTCTCAACTTTGATGCCTCAACTTAGATGCCCCAACTTTGATGCCTCAACTTTGATGCCTCAACTTTAATGACTTAGCTTTGTTGGCTCAGCCGCGATGGCGCCTCTTGATGCTCAACTTTGGCTACCTAACTTTGCACCGGAAGTGTTAGGCTTTCAGCTTGATGGCTCAACTTTGTTGGCTCAGCTTTGATGGTTCATCTTTGATGACTCATCTTTGATGACTCATCTTTGATGCCGTCATCTTTGATATCACCTATATTGATGATTCATCTTTGATGACGTCATCTTTGTCTGTTCATCTTTGTGGTCATCTTTGCATGATTCAGATTGATTGATGTTCAACTTTGATGGTTCCCAACCCTGAGCCTTAGAATACCCCTAATATTGGTGTCTACCCCTAGGTATAAGGTAATGAGATTCCGATTCGCCGGGTGATTATTACAAGTTGCTAGATGCGGTGCCTAGGATGAGTTAGCTTTTCTAGCCTACCCTGATCATAGAATAACACTAATATTGAAACCTACCCCTATGTTATAAGTTATGAGGAATCGATGGTGTATTATATTATAAGTTGCATAGGATCCTTCCTTATAGAGTTAGCATTTTTCTGCCTTTATCTACCCTACCCTACATCATTTAGAACAACGCTAATATTGATGTCTTCCCCTAGGGCCCCAAAAGCGGCACCACCATGACGCAGCCATGAGCCCTCGCGCAAAGACAGTCAACCCCCGCACCCGCAGGGCTGACCCTCCGCCCGTCCCCCGGCCTGCCGAATTGACCCGGGCAGTGCGCCAATATTGCCGCGTTCCCCGCCCGCCGCGTGCGCTCCGCAGGCGCAATATTCCCGCAGCGAACGAAAAATATATACTATAAGTCATTCATTTTACTTCATACTTAAACATTTTCTATTAAAAACAT
>JABUQX010104300.1:65000-67500 GCA_015478945.1 Trachelipus rathkii | reverse complement strand
TGACATTATTATTATTATTATTATTATTATTATTATTATTATTATTATTATTATTATTATTATTATTATTATTATTATTATTATTATTATTATTATTATTATTATTATTATTATTATTATTATTATTATTATATTATATTATTTATTATTATTATTATTATTAATATTATTATTATTATTATTATTGTTATTATTATTATTATTATTATTATTTAGTACATTATTATCATTATTACTATTATTATTATTATTATTATTATTATTATTATTATTATTATTATTATTGAAATTTTATATCAGCTTCTAATTTAATGTGAGATTTGCAAGCCTTTTCCAATTTCCTAAAGGTATCAACCGCTTCATGATTGATTTTTTTAAGGACTATTCTAGAATAGAATAGAACAACTGCTTTCTGAACTTTTAATCTAATATTTCGCCTGGCCACTTCAGGCATCATCAGAGACGAGTTCTAGACTGATTTAACAATTGATAAAACAAAATTAATGTTATTTAAATATAAATGTGAAGTGACATATTAAAATATTATAACTAATATTAAATCTAAAATCCTAAAATAATTATTATATCAATTAGAGAAATGCTATCCAGGTCAAACTGGAAAAGATGTTCAAAAAATTTCCCCATTTCGCTGTTTTTCATATTGATAATTGGTTTGTGGTTTTTATTAAGAGCGACTGAGCCAGCCTCAAATCAAAAAAATTTCATTATCGGTGTAAAATGTCAAAATTGAAAACGTCGAGATTGGGTCTGAGGGTTCCGTATTTGTTTTTTAGATGCTCAAAGGTCCGTATCTATGTTATGAGACGAAGTTTGAGAGAATTCGTTGCATACCCGATGTAAGATGTGTTACGTCATCTTTATTACACTGAAATTTGTATACCACATGACTCACCACACTCATTAGTCGCATTAGTTCCTTTTCAAAGAACATAGTAGAAAGTTTCAATGGCTTATAGTAAGATCTAAGTTTTATTCCTTTAACGTAAGATTTGGACTTAATGTGATACTGATTTATTTTCCTTAGCCTGATATTCTCATAATAATTAAAGCCATCTACCGTCTAAGTTCTGGAAAAGAAAGTCAAACTATTCCCATTATCTTCTGCCTTTTCATCGAGAATTTTCATATATATAAATGTTTTTATGATTTTAACTAACGGATATGGAGGAAAGTTATTGCTAGCTCAAATGCGGAACGCTCTATGCAGTAAAGTTTTAATTAGTGGTAAATTGCCAGTGCGTGAACTGAAATTTTCAGCAGAATCTTTTTGCTCCAGGTTGACATGTACTTGTGGTGAGGGTTCCGCTTGGATCAAATGAGATGTTAACGCTCTAAAAAGGGAAAGAATTATCTTCAGGATTTTTTAAAAAGAAAATTTAAAGTTCTCAAGTTTTGGAATTCATCAATAAAGAGCTCATCTTCATCACGTTGTAAAAATACAAAGGTCTCCCCATCATATCGTATACAGAGTTTGGGATTAAAAAATTTATTCTTATTTAATACTAAGTTTTCAATATGTGACATGTCGAAGTCAGCGAACATTGGTCCCAGTGGGGAACCCATGGAAACACTATCCACCTGAATATATGTTTTTCCATCAATTTCAAAAGAAGTCATAGCAGGGCATTTGGTTAAAGATTTTATTATTATTATTATTATTATTATTATTATTATTATTATTATTATCATTATTATTATTATTATTATTATTATTATTATTATTATTATTATTATTATTATTATTATTATTATTAGATATTATTATTATTATTATTATTATTATTATTATTATTATTATTATTATTATTATTATTTATTATTATTATTATTATTATTATTATTATTATTATTATTATTATTATTATTATTATTATTATTATTATTATTATTATTATTATCATTATCATTATCATTATCATTATTATATATTATTATCATTATTATTATTATTATTATTATTATTATTATTATTATTATTATTATTATTATTATTATTAAACATTACATAATATTATTAATATATTATTATTATTATTATTATTATTATTATTATTATTATTATTATTATTATTATTATTATTATTATTATTATTATTATTATTATTATTATTATTATTATTATTATTCTTAAGTTTTTCTTCTTCTTCTTCTTCTTCTTCTTTTCTTCTCTCTCTTTTTCTCTCTCTCTCACTCTCTCTCTCCTCTCTTCTTCTCCTTTCTTTCTTCTCTCTTTCTCTCTTTCTTTTGTTCTCTTCCTGTTTTGATTTATTTCATCTTCTTCTCTTCTTCTTCTCTTCTTCTTCTTCTTTCTTCTTCTGATGTTTGGTGCTTAGAAACAGAAACTGTTCTGAGTGAGCAAACTCATATGTCACATTGACAGTGGACACATCCAACACACTATGATGTTTGATGCTTAGAAACAGAAACTGTTCTGAGTGAGCAAACTCATATGTCACATTGACAGAGGACACATCCAACA
>JABUQX010104300.1:47500-50000 GCA_015478945.1 Trachelipus rathkii | reverse complement strand
ATATAAGAAGATATATATATATATATATATATTATATTTATAAATTTATAAAAATATAAATTTATAAATTTAAATATATATATATATATATATATATATATATAGATATATATATATATATATATATATATATATATATATATATATATATATATATGTATCAGTGATTGCAGCAGATGTCATTTTTTCGCATCCGCGGATGCGGATGTTTGATTTTAACATCCGGGACATTTGATTTAATATATATATATATATATTATATTATTATTATTATTATTATATTATTATATATATATATACACATATATTATTATTATTATTATTATTATTATTATTATTATTACATTATTATTATTATTATATATTATTATTATTATTATATATTATTATATATTATTATTATTATTATTATTATTATTATTATTATTATTATTATTATTATACATATTGTTATTATATTATTATATATTATTATTATATATATATTATTATTATTATTATTATTATTATTATTATTATATATTATATTATTATTACATATATATATATATATATTATTATATTATTATTATATATTATTATTATTATTATTATTATTATTATTATTATTTCTATATATTATATATATATTATATATATTATATACATTATTATTATTATTATATATATACATATTATTATTATTATATTATATTATATTATTATTATTATTAGCTATATAGACGTGCTTATCATATTTAGAGATATATAGATATATATCGAGTTTTAGCCACAATCTATTAATATAATTGTTACCAGGGTGCGGGACGGGAACCCAACTCAAATGCACCCGACCAATCTCTTCCCAGATTTTACGTGGATTAAGAGATTTTACATGGATTATATACTTTTTGCACTAGTATTGAAATTCAAATATGGGAAGGTTGTGCTTGAGAGACATCAATTTTTCTGCCTTTTCTGCTGAGAGTCTGTTTCTCTTTTCATCATATATTAGCCCAGCATTGCTAAATACTCTCACTTGGAACACTAGTTGAGAGGACAGGCCAGGTATTTCCTTGCAAGTTTACTTAAGCGTGGGTAAACATTTGCATTTTGCTTAATTAACACTCCACCAACTGATAGGATCGTCATTTGATTTGTATCTAGTCGTTTTTCTTGGTGATAGTTTTCAATCATTTGCACTGCATCTTTTGATAATGCGTGTGTTTCTTCATCACTACTGGACTGTAGAAATTCTTCCAGTGAATCTGTTATTGATTTACTTGTAGAAGATGTTGGTTCTGTATATTTCATTTTTTTCCTTTTAATGGATGGCTAATTAATAGACTGTTCGGATTGAAGTTTTCCTTGCAAGTTTACTCAAGCGTGGGTAAACATTTTGCTTAACTTTCCACCAACTGATTGGATCATCATTTGAATCTAATCGTTTTTCTTGGTGATAGTTTTCAATCATTTCCACTACATCTTTTGGTAATGCGTGTGTTTCTTCATCACTACTGGACTGTAGAAATTCTTCCAGTGAATTTGTTATTGATTTACTTGTAGTCTGTAGAAGGTGTTGGTTCTGTAGATTTTGTTTTTTTCCTTTTAATGGGTGGCGAATTAATAGACTGTTCGGATTGAAGTTTTTCAACTGCAACACAAAGTAACGATTTAACTTGTTCTAATATCGTTACAAAAAAACTTGCTTTATAAGGGGAATCTAAGTAAGTTGCAATAGTATGAAGGTCATTAATTTCCACATAACCAAAGCGTTTTTCTACCTCTAGTTTAATTACATCTTTCATTCTTTTTAAACCGTCATCATTTTCATTTGAAGATGGTTCAAAATGCTTCCTTAGCGTTGAGATTAATGGTATTACATAAGAGACAGAAGCTGTAGAGGCGCTGATTTTTTTTGGTAGTTTCTTCAAATGGTTTCAATAGCTTAATGCAGTGTGATATGATGTCATTTTCCAAATTAATAAGATTGTTAACTTTGGAATACGAACTGGCGTAAGAAGCAAGAAGTTCTTTGAGCAATACTTCTTTCCATCATATGAAGTGTACTATTCCAGCGAGTTGGAATGTCTTTGATAACATTAAGATATGGAATATCAAGCCGTTTTTGAAGCAATTACACTTACATTTTCATTTTCTTTTTCAGATTCATCTTAAATATTTTTATTATAAAATTCTTTATCAAATCTCGACAATAAACATCCGCGCAACATCCGCAGGGCAAAGCGCGGATGCGGATGCGGATGCGGATGCGGATATATATATATATATATATATATATATATATATTTTTATCCCACTCAAATATATATATATATATATATATATATATATATATATATATATATATATATATATATATAACATATAGTATATCCAATATATATATATATATATATATATATATATATATATATATATATATATATTATATATAGTATATAGTAGTTATATATATATATATATATATATATATATATATATATATATATATATATAT
>JABUQX010104300.1:0-7500 GCA_015478945.1 Trachelipus rathkii | reverse complement strand
ATATAAAATCAAACTTTGAATACCTATATTAGTGCTTTGTTTTTAAGTTTTTAAGCATGGAAAATTCTTGTTAGCAAAGGTAGATTTTCAAATGGCAGCAGCATTTTTTTAACTTCCTCATATGCAATTATGAAAGACTTTGCAGCCCTTGATATAAAAAAAAAACTAACATCTGCCTCATTCTGAAATTCAATGCACTGGAGAAAAGCTCAAGATGTACATATGTTAGTGGTACAAGCTCGGATCGACAAAACAATTTGTGGAATTCACACTAGTCAGCTGACCACTATGTCAGCTATGTGAATCAAGCTAGCTCCTATAAAGTAATCGGAGAACCACTTCCTGAGTATGCTAAGATGCCCTATAACTGAATCTTTGATATCACCAAAGAAAGAACTTCCCACAATTAATCTTGCTTTTGTTATACTTTGTGGTTTCCATTTAGAAGCATTCATCCAAAGTTCAAATGCTGAAATCTTTACTCTGGCCAAAATGCCCCTGATATTTAAATCTTGATACCCCAAAAGACATAAAGCTAGATTTTTGGTCTGGGCCTCCTGTTTGTGAATTTTTCAGTTTTTTAATTATGTTGAGAACATGTATTATAATATAGTTTTTTATGTATTACAATATAGTTTATTATAAAATAGTATTCTAGCTCTTGTGTTTGCAAATTTTGCATATAGCATTTTTATCCACATTTTATTGTTTGATATAAAATTATTAAAATTTTCAGAAACAGACTTAATCTATTGACAACACAACAGCAACCATCATGAGTAATTAATAATAAAACATAATAATAATAAACATAATAATAATAATAATAATAAATAATAATCATATACATAACAATAATAATATTAATATAAATAATAATAATAATAATAATAATTAATAATAATTAATATCAATAATAATAATATAATTAATAACTGTAAATAAAATGCACTGATATTGAACAGATATATAATATATATATTTATATAATATATTATATAATATATATATTATATATATATATTATATTATATATATATAATAATATATATATATATATATATATATATAATACATATAATAATAATAATAATAATAATATATATATATAATGCCTTCTATTAAACTCATATTTTGTGATTTTAATTAAACTGAACACTTTTGAACTATTTTGTTTAGCAAATTTTTACTTAAATCAAACTTAATTTATTCTCTCAACAATTTATATTATATTTTGTAAACAGTTTTGGTTGGTATAATATTGGAAAACAGTGCAACTTGAAATATCTGTTGTTCCCAAAAAAATTTATAATTGTTTTAACTATATGATAAAAATAAATCATTCCAATCAAATTTTTTAGCATGTAAATTGAAAATAATAGAAAAAATATATTTTACAAATTTGCACTTACCATATATTCTTTTGAAAAAAGCTGTCATATATTTTTGTCAAGAATTGACTTTTCAAAGATTTATTTAATATTGTTGACTGGCTAGGGCTTTACCTAGAATAGAATTTTCATGAATATGAGGCAACTGATATGCACTGTAGATTATTTGATTGATTTTCAATGAAAATTACTTTCTCTGAAGACTGAGAATGAGACTAAATAGTTTTGCAAAATGCATCATTTGAAATCATTGCATTCTGACGTTGTAAGCTTTCACTGCATGCTAGTTAGTTCATTTGTTGTTACTTCATTATTTTTTTTCAGGAACACATACTCTTTTTGAATTATAATATGAATTTCGTCATCCATTATCTAATTTCAATTATTAGGCACTTATGAAAGTTGAATAGTTTCACGTTTTACTTTTTTAAATATTTTTCAATTATAATAAAACAAATCTATTGTGTCTTCAAACTAAGGAATTTGTAGAATATGGACTGAATGGTTCATTTTCTGCTTCTTTTATTGTACCATCCGAAATCTTCCCTACCTCTCAATATTCTGAAAAGCTTTTGATTCAATATGAATCCATATTCATTCCAATTAATATCATATATGCTTTAAAATCACCATCAAATGTTGATAAAAATTTGCATTTTATTAATTTGAACAATAGCTTAACTTCTTCAATTCGGATTTTCATTTTTTTTTTGTTATGATTTTCGTAGTATAGCATGCCCTGTTAGTTAAAAAGATGCTAAAATATTATTATTATATATATATATATATATATATTATATATATATAATATATAATCATATATATATTATTATATATATATATATTATATTATATTATTATATATATCTTAAATAAAGAACATAAGGGGGAAGGTAAAGAATTACTGCTTTCTCCGGGATGAACCACTGCGTTGGTCGCGAAATGAGGACAATATGCTCGATGCTTTTACGAATAGCTATCCCCAATCCAAAGTTGAGTCAAGAACAGTTATTTAAAGCAATCGAGTTTCCACTTCAAGGTGACACACCAGGTTTCCAGCATTCCTATCCTCAGTTCTTAATTATGCAGGTGTTAAATAATTGCATTTCGCAATTTATTATTTAGATTTCTTAAATAAGAACAAAGTGAAGGTAAAGAAATATGCCTTCTCCGATTGAACACCGTGTGTTGTGAAATGACACAAATATGCGTCGCGTGGATAGCTCAGTTCGTAATGCATCGAGCATCATTGTCCTCATTCGCAACATCCGGTGGTTCATCGGGAACGGTGTAACTCTTTACCTTCCCATTTATTTCTTTATTTATAATATTGGGCACATTCTGCAATATTGCAAATATATAATATTATTATATAATATATTATATATATATAATATATATATATATATATATATATATTATATATAATATATATATATATTATATATAAATATATATATATATATATATATACATATATATAATATATATATATATATATATATATATATATAGTATAATAATATATTACGTATATATATATATATATATATATAATATAATATTAAATTTATTATATATATTTATATTATATATATATAATATATACCTATAAATACTATAATAATACAAATAAATATATGGTACTGAGCTGTCTAATATATCATGTACACTCAAAGAACGCAGAGCACTACAGTAAAACAATATAACTACTATACTGGACATCAGACAGAAATCTTCCTAACCCGGTGTATTTTTCACACTTTTTTTTTATTTGTTTTATAATTATTCGTCGAAAATATTATAAAAAAAAAAATCCCATTAGGGGGCTCGAAGCAACACAGGGGAACATAGGGGGACGAGTCCCCCGTCGTCCACCGGGAGCAAGAGCCCAGACTCCATGCAGTTTTGTCGTTTACCCATCATGTATTCCTTTAGTTTAAAAAGTAATACCAAAGTGTAAAGCGAAGTAAAATTATTCTTTATTTTTAACTAAAGGAATACCATTAGGTAAACCGCAAAGATGGCAGAGAGTCGGGGTCTCTCGACCTCCCGGTGGACGATGGGGGCCTCGTCCCCCCTGATCCCCCATCGGGCTCGAGGCCCCCTAAATGGTAATTTCTTTTTTAAATATTCCGACGAAAAAAATAAGAAAAAAATTAAAAACACCTTAAGAATTTTCCACTGCATATCCTCAATATTTATAATTCCATGTTTTTGCTGTAGACTCCTTTTGTTTCTCTATTACATGATGTCAGAGGTTTTAGGACACTGACCTATTATATATATATATATATATATTATAGTATAATATATATATACTATATATATATATATATAATACTATATATATATATAATATATATATATATATATTATTCATAATAATATATAATATAAATATGTATATATAAGTATATATGAGTGTGATAGCGTTGTGTGTGCAATGTGAGGATGCTGTGTCGTGATGTAGAGGTGTGTGTTATTGTGAGTGTACTGTATGTAGTTTGTGTAGTGTTGAAGAACATAGAATACAGAGACAGTAAGAAGCCACATGAAGCTATCAAGATTTCCAATCAAACACAATCATCAAACACATGCTCATGAAACATTCATAACCAACACTGCACCTTAAGGCTTGTCAATATCCTACACAAAGCACAAGCTAATATAGCCAATATAATATATAAACCAACTACTACCAAAAGCAAACACTATATCTAAGCTAAATGCAAAAACCCAGGTATTTAATTAGAATATTGTCCATTCTAGCATGCAGTTTAACACTAATACTTTTAATAACTAGCTAAAAACCCACCAATTTGGCTTAGTCATAATACACTATATAATACCCATATCATCCATATTACCTATCCAGTAATCTTCTCCAGCATTGTCTATGATTTTTCATAAATAATAGGCACAAACCTTTGCACAATACACTAATACTAGCCTACATTGCTATTATACAGCTTAGTTACAACTCCTTGCTCTTAGTAAAGAAAATTGCGATTTATATACTTACAATCTTCATTACTTCTATTCCATTGTTCCATACACTGGTTTCATTCACTTTCGGACTACTGTTTACATTCAATGCGATATCCAGTCTTTTTTTGGTTCAAAGACTTAAAATATTCGGCATTCGATGATATAGTTAAATCTTTTATTCAAGTAACACACACAAATAGGCTTACATCTTTTATCATATAAAATATCATTGACATTTATCTGGCTATCACAGAAGGTTATGTCAGTCAATTTAAATCTTCTAAACATAACATCATTATTCTTACAGATGGCAAACTTTGGCGTAATATCATCTGCAAACTTAGAGTCCTGAATTTAAGTCCCTTGGTCTATGCATAATAATTATATAATTATAATATATATATATATTATAGTAATAATATATATTAACCACGATAAAACTATATATAATAACAAAAACAGAAGTAAGGCCTACAAAAATAATATTCAAAAAATAGATATATATATGGTGAGTGCGGGTTGTATATATAGTAAACAATAATGGCTAATTGCACTGAGCATGTTACGACAAGCCTTTGCTCACATTATCCATGATGACTGTCAACTATTCTTCAGCCATCTTTAATCAATCATGCATCACTTACCTCATAACACATATTTGATAATAGTTGCATCAGCTTGAATGCTGCAAAATATACAAAGTCAATGCTGAAACTCTAAATTAGCTTAAAGCAGTCATTACCTTGGTCAAAGCAGTCAGTAATGTATTACATAAATTCTAAATGGATTGTTTGACACAATCTACCCTTTCTATATAACCATGCTAGGAATCATACATTATTTTTTTTATAATCCTAATGTTTAACTATATGACCTTTCAGTAACTTTTAACAACTTCAGCCAGAGATGTTAAGCTAACTGGTCTATAATTTTCAAAATTCTCTTTGGTATCTTTCTAAAAAAAATTTATAAATATGCAAATCATATGTACTTTTCCAATCCCTTGGTTATCTTCAGAAATTTTACAGATCACTTAAAAACCAAATACAGTGCCTTTACAATAATACTATCACACTCCTTTAGAATCCCACCATATAGACCATCAGGCCTGCAGCTTTATCCAAGTCATTGTGGTCTAGTAAGGGTTTAATTTCATTCAACTCAATTTCAAATTCTGTAAGCTTATTTATTACACAAGCTTACTCAAACTATTAGTCTCTATAATATTATCCAATCTTTCCTCAGTAAACACTGATGCAAAATAAGTATTGAAAATATTAACCAATACCTTATCTGAACTTGCTAAATTTTCATTAATTTTAATTTAGTAAATAGGTTTATTCTTACTTTTAAATTTATAAAAGCTAAAAAACTTGTGGGTCTTTATTGATATTATTTCTGTCCTCTCTTTGCCTTACTTATTGACAGATTAAGTTCATTTCTAAATTTTATAATTTTTTAACTCTTTCTCCCTATAATTTTAATAGATAAACTTTGTCTCTAACATAATTAACTATAATTCTAAATAGGGATGAACAATAGGAGTATTTTTTTGCTGACTCTCTCATTTTAAAATATGACTTAGACTCCACAATTTTCAAATCACTTGGCTTTGTCTCTTTATTCAGTTCAGGACCTCTTTTTTTTTTAGAATAGTAAGAATTTTCAGCTTGCTCGCTTCACAAAAAAAAAAAAAAAAAAAAAAGTCTTTAATGACTAACTTTACCCAAAAAATGTACAGAGTGATTCAAGGTTACATTAAGCAGTGTTTTTTTTTTTTCTCTTAACCAATGGAAGTAAAATAAATTATAATGTAAAAATTAATTAGGTTAGGTAGGTTATGTTAGGTTAAGTTATTAAAAAGAATAAACTTTTTTTTTTAACATTTTCTAAAGGTAAGGTCTTTTATTACAATAGTTTTAAATTTGACTCAACAAGTTCTATTTGTTTTATAAAGATGTGGTTGGATCATGCAAATCGATTATGTATAAGGAGTATAGAGGCAGTAATATATTATTATATATATTATATATAATATATAATATATATATATACTATATCTATATATATAATATATATATATATATTATATATATATTTTTTTTTTTTTTTTTTTTTTTTTTTGGGGGGGGGGGGATTACTATTTTTGAAATTATTACACCTAAGCGTCATTTTTTTAATTCTTCAGTGATTTGGAAGTACTATAACGTATTAACTGTAAGAAAATGAAAGTTGGTCAGTTGAGTATAAAGAAAGAATATGAGGAATTATTCCAACTTTCGAACTTGTAATTTTTTCTAAAATCAAGTCATTTTTGTGGTAATTATAGAGTTTAACAGATTCTAAAAAATTAATCCATGTTTTGATAATTCTAAAAGCAACGTTGCCAAATATTGTTAATAAAAAATTTAAATTTTACATCTCAAAAAAATCAGTGAGTTATGATGAATTGTATTACCCAGAATATGCTATAAATAAAGCTTTTCATAAAGCAAACTTAATTGGTCTTAAAATGAATTTAAAAAATTTTTTTTGGTTAGATTGATTATATTTATATTTTGAGAAGAGGTGTAGCAACACTGTTTTTATATTCTTACTTTGAAATTTATAAAAACAAAAATGATCGTAAACAATATCGATATTTGGTGAGAATCTGTTAAACTCAAGGATGACCATTTTTTTTTTTTATTCTTCGTTATAATTTTTTTTTAGTCTATGCTGTGTTTTTATAAAAAAATCTGCGATATAGCTGTTGTTATATAATTACTATAGTAATAATTTTTAAATAATTCGTATCCCTTAGCATAATATAAACATTAATCTGACTATATTAATATATATATATATTATATATATTTATATTATTATATTATATATATATTATAATATATATATATTATATATATATTAAATATATATATTATATAATATATATATATATGGTAAGCATCCCGAACAGGACTCCACATATTTCTGAAAAAATTCTAAGTCCAAAATTGATAATCAATATATAATGGTTGATATTATATATTTATATATTATATGTATATATATTCTAACTTTATATTTATATAAATATCATATATCAATTTGGATAGAATTTTTTCTGAAATTCTCT
>JABUQX010104299.1:55000-64335 GCA_015478945.1 Trachelipus rathkii | reverse complement strand
AGGTATAACTTCCAATATATATATATATATATATACAACAAGGGAATATTTCCGCAATGATGGCAATTATTATTATTAAACTTGTTGGAATAAAAGGTGTCTTAATTAAATCGGAGAGTTATTTTTGCTAATCATTATAGGTTATCGCGTATGCACAGTATGCGAATTTCTCATGAACCTCCGAATTTTCAATAAAACCATGTAGTTTCGATGCTGAAATTGCATTCTATGGCAGAAATTATGTAGTTTTCATTGAGACCGTCATCCAGATCCAAAACGTTGTTTCCTGGCAATCCTCGTGGGAAGATATTTGCAGCATATGTGTCAGCGGGGAATAGTTACTACCAATAGTTAGTTGTAATACGTTCAGAAAAGGCTGAATTGGGGTAGAAACCCCCATATAAATTCTCCATGAAGGGCATATCACATTTATGTGTAATATTTAATATTAATTACATTTGCTACTATTGTCAGCCAACTAAATTATGAATTTCGAAGGTAATATGACACACTATGTTGGGGATCGGTATTCCAATATAATCGTACAACAGTCAGCGGAGCACTTACGAATGTATAATCGTGTCTTAGCACAGCTATTTAATTGTAACATCCGATAACACTATGCCTAATAATATGTATACAACCCAGGAACTGACGGATATGGTTGAGGCGTTTATTCTTGAAGACAAGAATACCCACAGAGCTTCGGAGGTGTATAGACGGAGATATTCAAGATCGTTTTGAACCGCATTCCCTTTGCATAATGGCCTGAATTGGCACAGGGTTTTCAAGAATAAGGTTCGACCAACTCACCATCTCGCCACCCAAGTCAACCTTCCACCCGTACCCTTGACATGGAGTTTGACTTTCTATTGTATACCACGGAACACCCAACAACCTACTTACGGCAGACAGGAACGGTACGGTGCATTCTACATATGTACAACATTTTTCATTACAGAGCACACATAGTGCACGGTCTGCATCCAGCGATCCCGGACGTTGGTTGTAGTTCGTAGTCCAAATGTGTTCCATATTTGACAATAAACATGACGGGCAGCTCCGTATTTTGTGGACGGATGAGGCCAGGTTTACCAATATTGGCAAGATTAATGGGTGAAATTATCGGTACTGGACCGAGGAAAACACCGCATATCACCTACAGCACGCGACACTAGGTAGTTTACTCCATAAATGTGTAGTGTGAACTGCTAGATAATATACTGATCAGGGCCGGACATTTTACCATAGAAACCTGAATGGCAGTGAAATCAAGAATTTCCTGGACACTACTTTGTCCAGACCTTCCTCGTGTTTCACCATTACAGACACGTCAAATTTGTACACTACCAGCATGAGGATGCCCAGCACATACAGTAAGGGCTGTGGTGCAGCATCATCTAAACGTAACACACCCCAGTAGGTGGATAGGAACATGGGGTGTCCTATTCCGTGGCCTCCTAGATCACCGGACCTTACTCAACTGGAGTATTACCTGTGGGGCTACCTGAAAAATCGTGTCTACGGTGGGTACACAACACCGATAGCATCAGTTAATTACCTCTTAAGTCGAATCACTCACGCTTGTCAAATATCACATTGGCAACATGACAAGGGTGGATCAGACGGGCTGAACTTTGCGTATGGAATAAGAGCAGACATTTCGCGCACCGCGTTTAATGTATACATGCATATACGATGAAGAATGTACTACATAAATCAGAAGGTACTACAGGAAAGGATTTCATACTATACCGAAATAATACTTATGTATGGACTGTAAATAAACGGATGTGTTACAGAGTTATAAATCATTTCTGTTATAAATCATAACTGTTCATCATAATTAACTATTAATAGTACTAATATGACAATACGCGCTGTATATATAAGGGTTTTTCGGCCCTCCCTTGCGATGTTCACTAAAACCTAGCCTACAACTAACACATTTGTTGGTAACTATTACGGCAGCAGCACGTATTTTTCCGCGTGTATTGAGAGGTAACTACCATTTGAATCGGGATGACTGTCTCTATGAACCCTAAATAATTTTTGCCATGAAATGCAATTTAATTATCGGAACCACACGGTTTTATTGAAAATTCGAAGGTTCATGAGCAATTCGCATACAGAGACCCTTTTATTCCCAAGTTTCTAAATAATTGACATCATTACGGAAATATTCCGTTGTTGCACACAAGCTGGAACACATACTCGCACACACACATATATATATTTGTATATACAAACACACACATATATATATATATATATATATATATATATATATATATATATATATATATATATATATATATATATATATATATATATATTTATATAACTTACTATGCTATATATATATATATATATATATATATATTACTCAGTGGCACGTATTTAGAGGGGAGCCATGGCCCCCCCGAAATTTCCTAGACACTAAAAAATTTTAAGTATCATATCCGTTAATAATACATATAAATTGCAGAAGTTAAATTAATTTATATAATTAAAATCAATAATAAATCAAATCTCCTAAGTCCATTAGTTAAAACTAAACTTGTTCATCAGAGAAAATGCAACATTAGAATTTCAGCTGATTTTTGAAGAATGTGTAAAAGCACATCTGAGTCTGAACTGAGTATTGAAATTGCTGTACTAGGAATTAACAAATTCCAATACTGAGACTCAACATTCTACTTCAAACCCCACAGACTTATTATCACTTTCATTCTTTTATATACCATTTTGGATGATTTGTATCAGCATTGGGAGAGGAGTTTTTAAATTTTTCCCTTACAGTTGTCATAACAGGAGCAGTTATAGCTATTGCCACCTGAAGAATAAAGATTGTGTAATATTTTACAAGGAAGATCTCAAAGAAACCCAAATGATATTGATTTGGTAAAAAAAGAATGGGATTTATGGAAGTTAACATCACAGCACAGGTCGCCTAAAAACCGCAATAGATGAACTAGTTTCTTGTTCGCAGTCTCACCAAATATTCACATCTTGTTGCAAATACTGGTAATTTTACTCGTGTTTGTGCTTCAATATAGAAAGAAGCTTTTCAACATTAAGACTTCTGATAACCTACTTCAGAAATCTATTGGAAATGAAAGACTTATTGGACTTGCCCTCCTCTATACATACATGGAAATATTGAAATAAAAATTGAAGATGCTATCTCAGACTACGCTCACTCTCATGTCAGGCGATTAAATTGCTGTTTAGGTGGGATGATTTTTTTAGTAATTCATATAAATTCTTCCCATTTTTCTTAGGAATTTAATATTTTGTCTTCCACTTTATATATATATATATATATATAACATAATATATATAATATATATATATATATATATATATATATAAATATTTATATATATTAACAATATATATATATATATATATATATATATATATATAACATATATATATATATATATATATATATATATATATATATATATATATATATATATATATATATATATATATATAAAGAACGATTTTTTTTGGCCCCCCCCGAAAAAAATTTCTGATATATATATATATATATATATATATATATATATATATATATATATATATATACCTATATATATATATATATATATATATATATATATGTATCTCTCTTTATCTAACGGCTGCTATCCATATATAAATATATATATATATATATATATATATATATATATATATATATTAGGGATGTAGAAGCAAATTTTGTATTCCGGCCGCCCGGAACGGAACTTTCGGAACCAGAAACCGGCCGATTCCCTACAGGCTACAAATAATTGACTCAGTACGGAAGTATTCGTTTGTTGCACAGTAGCTTGACCACACACGCACATATATATATATACTTTATATATATATATATATATATATATATATATATATATATATATATATATATACTATATATATATATACTATATAAATACTATATATTTATATATATATATATATATAATTTAAGGGATGTACCGGAATGGAGACTTTTTCCAGGAACCTTGGAAAAGTTCGGCCCGGAACCGGAACTTTTTCGACTTCAGCTACATCTTACACATATTCTACTTAAAACTTGTGTGATTAACAAGTGAGTCTCTCTAGAAGTATCTGGCATCTTGTCCTTATCCTTTTTGTGGCTCTTAGTTCATAAGCCAAAATTTGGATAAGCGATCAATAAATTTATTAGGTAAAAGGAATACCATACTATAGCTGCGTTCCAGAAGCCCGAGTGCAGCCCGTGTGCGAAATCGACTCGGAAACGCTTCGGATTGAAAGAAAAAAATTGCATTAACCAATCAGAGAACAGGAAATTTGGGTACCTGGAAACGGCCGGGCGCGCCCGTCGGATCAGCTGGCAATTGTAAACAATACTCTTATACTTATATGTATCTATTTTATGAAATGATACGATATATTAGTATCCTTAATATAAAAGTTAACTGAAATATTAAAAAATTTTGGCAAGCCATTTCCGACATGTTTTGTAAAAAGATTTGTTTGTAAACAAAGTATTCTTCCGCGCAGCCCGCCCGTTTATTAATTCCCGAAATCGAGGATTTAACAACGGGTGCCTGGACGTTTACATTGATGTAGAAGTGCTGACGGGCTCTGGAAACGATGCATGTCCCGCCACATTATTGCCCCGCCCGGGCTGCAGGTCAGGCTTTCTGGAAACACAACTTATGTGAAGTTCTAAAGTTAACTCAAAAGTTTCAAAGCTTTTTCAGAAGCAGGTAGCGAGGATAAGAGATGACGTTTAACTCAAAGAGCAGCTTATTTTCCTACACCACAACATTTCAAAATTAAATAAATTCGTTTAGTAGAAGAATTATGGAATCTTGTTTTAAAATTTTTTAATTTTTTTGCTTAAACAGTTTAGTTAATATTTTGTTTTGTAGTAGTTTCTACTTTAAAGTTAATTTATTTTAATAATAATAATAATAATAATAATAATAATAATAATAATAATAATAATAATAATAATAATAATAATAATCATATAATAATAATAATAATAATAATAATAATAATAATAATAATAATAATAATAATAATAATAATAATAATAATAATAATAATAATAATAATAATAATAATCTATATAATAATAATAATAATAATAATAATAATAATAATAATAATAACAGTTCTCTGTACAAATTTTATTTATCCCCAGGTCTAGATTCTAGAGCAGGTTGGCTAAAATATTAAAGCTAAGCAAATCAAACTGCAAATCACTATTTCTATTAAAAATCATATATTTTTATTTTCACTTTTATTTTTGTTTTTTAGGCCACTTTTTTTCTAAATAATTAATTCTAGCTATTACCTAATTACTGATAAGTATATTTCATCTACATTCTACATAAGTAAATTCATCAATGTTGTTTCAAAGTCATTTTTAATAAAAATAAATAAAATTAGAGTTTTCAAAATATTATACAGTATATATAAAAGACAAAACTATTTACAAGAGTACTGTACTTTTATACACTATATATATATATATATATATATATATATATATATATATATATATATATATATATATATATATATATATATATATATAATAAATATTATATATATATATATATTTTTCTATATATATAGCACTATATATATATATATATATAACTTAATTAAAACTAAATAATTATATTTACTAAACTTTATTATTAATTGGGTAATAATTAGGATGATTAACTAATTTATAAAAATAATAATTAAAAAAGCAATTTGTCAAAAAAAATAAAAAAATAAATAAAATCTCAAAAAAATCAAAAAAATCCCCAACCCCGTTCTAGAGTATTAAAGCTACCGGTTCGAGTGTGAAAATATTAGCTGCGTTTCCAGAAGCCCGAGTGCAGCCCGTGTGCAAAATCGACTCGGAAACGCTTCGAATTGAAAAAAATTACATTAACCAATCGACAGGAAATTTGAGTACCTGGAAACGGCCGAGCGCGCCCGTCGGATCAGCTGACAATTGTAAACAATACTCTTATACTTATATGTATCTATTTTATGAAATGATACGATATATTTAGTATCCTTAATATAAAAGTTAACTAAAATATTAAAAAACTTTTGGCAAGCCATTTCCGACACATGTTTTGTAAAGAAATTTGTTTGTAAACAAAGTATCCTTCCGCAGCCTGCCCGTTTATTAATTCCCGAAATCGAGGATTTAACAACGGGCGCCTGACTGTGACGTTTGCTCACTTGTTGACATCGTAAACGGGCTCTGGAAACGATGCATGTGCGCGCCCTGTGCGCCACCAGGCTGCAGTCGGAGCTTCTGGAAATACAGCTATTGTTTCATATTTACAAAGTTTTCGAAAGATATAGGTCGAGGTCATTTTAACATTTTTGTTCACACATATCAATTTTTCCTGTGTTTTTTATACATAATCCATATTATCCCTAAAGGACATATTAGTTCTGAATTCTCAGCAAGAAAGACATTTATGAAAAAAAAGTAGAAAGTTCCGGCCGGAACCTTTTAAAAAATCGAGGTTTCGGCCGGAACCTGGTTATATACATTAAATCATTATATATATATATATATATATATATATATATATATATATATATATATATATATATATATATATATATATATATATATATATATATTGTTATATATATATATATATATATATATATATATATATATATATATATATATATATATATATACAGTGGCGGCGATAACGGGCCCGCACTGCGGGAGGGCCCCGGAGTTCAAGGGGCCCCTTACGGAGTTCAACTGTAAAACCAAACGGAAAAATTAATTTCTTCTCATTTGTTAATAAACAATAGTCAGCTGTTCCACCAAAAAAATCATTCAATCGCATATTAAACAATTTCTTTTAAAATAAAATAAGATATCTTTTCAGAATACTCGTATATGAATATGACAGAACAAATAGGTACCGGAAATATTCTCCAGTTTTCGGTCGACTCTTCCCAAAATGATGACAGATCGAATATCAGGGGTTGTATATAGGCTACCTTTTTCACTATATAATGGTGGCGATCAGGCGCGGTCATCCCTTACACTATAGAATGATGACGATCAGGCAGGGGAATCCTCTTTATTTTTTTAAATATGTTTGTAGTTGCATTGAATGCCTTCATTGTTATTAATTACTTGTGAAGTGTTGTTTGTTATTAGTTTCGGCTTCATTGATTATTTTTAATTATATATATATATATATATATATATATATATATATATATATATATATATATATATATATATATATATATATATATATATATATATATATATATATATATATATATATATATATAATTAAATATAGAAATAATGTCGGTTAAACGATGCTATTTGAGTGGTTCGCAAAAAAGAAAAAAGAAAAATCAGACAGTCGAAAATGTAACAAAACTTCCAAAGATTGATTCATTTTTCAAAAATCCTGCATCCGAGTTAAATATTGATTGTATTGCTTCTACATCGAGCTCTGTGAACCTTATTGAAATTAGAAGTACACAAGAGGTAAAGGATAGATCAAAAGAATGTGAAACCGACGTTAACAATGACGTTGATAGATGCGTTATCGAAAACTCTACCGTGGCTAAGATTTCGTATAAAAATAAATTCCAAAATGACATTGGATTTTTTCCTATGCCTCTTTCTAAGGAAGCATGCCGCCCTTTAGGTCCCTTTCCTAAGGATATAATTTCAAAAAGATCATTCAGTGCTGAATATTATTCAAATGCAACTATAACTGGCCAAAAAATCGAAAGATATTGGCTTTGTTATTCTCCGAAATTAGATGCTGTTTATTGTGAGCCTTGTTGGCTGTTCAATGAATGCCCTGAATCAAGAAGTTGGCGTATAGGCATTCGTGATTGGCAGGGGCTTAGTAAGAAAATTAAAAAAAAACATGAATGTAGCAAATCACATTTACACGCTTTTATGACTTATGGTATGTGGAAGAAAAATAAAACTATCGTTGGTCAACTCTCGGAGGAACATCGGAAGTGGAAAGAAATTTTTACCCGCATTATCGATGTGGTGAGAACACTGGCAATGTGTTCATTACCATTTCGTGGTCATAGAGAAAATACAGAATCAATTGGTCCCGAGTCTGGAAACTTTTTGAATATTGTTGATCTACTCTCTCGATATGACTCTTTACTTAGAGCTCACTTAGCAAATGAGAAAAGTATAAACAAGTATTTACATATTGAAATGCAAAATGACATGATTAGTTTACTTGCATGTTCAGTTAGAAAAACATTATTATTTAGAATAACCTCAGCTCCTTATTATTCATTAATTCTAGACACCACACAAGATATCTCCAAAAGAGATCAGTTGAGTATCGTGATTAGATATACAACACTGACAGAAAAAATCCCGGTGAAAATTCTCTGCAGATACACGAGTCGTTTTTGGGTTTCGAAGAAGTCGGTGATCAAACAAGTGAAACATTTGAGAATTCAATATTGTTATATTTGAAGGAAAAAGGAATTGATATTCAAAAATGTCGAGGACAAGGCTACGATGACGCGTCTAATATGAGTGGACAGTACTGGACTGAGAAAAAAATTACAAATATGGTTCCAACAGCTGGTAGCACACATTGTGCAGCATAATGTGAATCTGTGCTGAATGATTCAGTCTCTAACATTACCGAAGTTAGTCAATTTTATGATATTGTTCAGCAAACGTATGTTTTCTTTAGCGGAAGTTTACCCCGTTGGCAAGCTCTCAACAAAACACTAGAAGGAGAACTAGCAAGGAAAAAGATTATCAAAAAGTTGTGTCCGACAAGATGGGCATCACGAAATGATTGCCTTTTGGCATTGAAAAAAAAAAACTTTCAATGTGTAATGAAGTGCCTAACGAAAATTATACTGTCTAGTCACAATAAACAGGAAGTAGAACAGGCCCTCGTCATTAGGAAACATCTGGACTCTTTTCAGTTTATACTAATGATCACCCTACAAAACAAAATTCTTGAAAACATTAGCAGAGCTTCTGAAAGTGTACAAAATAAGTCAGTTGATCTTCATAAAGCATGTTTCTTCCTGAGTCACGCCAATGAAGAATTACAACATTTGAGGAGAAACTTCGAATTCTTCCTTGAAGCAAAGCAATTGGCACTTACATGGAATATTTCATGTGAACTAAAACAGAAACGCAGACGAACTGTGAAGCGTTATTTTGATGAAATAGCATCGGACTACAAAATAGACAATCCTTTGAAAGCTTTTGAAATAAATATATTCAATACATCACTGGATATTGCAATTAATCAGATCAAAAATAGATTCGTTAG